>JAOQMQ010096998.1:0-15848 GCA_027563845.1 Erythroxylum subrotundum | reverse complement strand
CTATCCATTTATTAATAACAATATATATAACAAATTATACCATTTAATTAAAAGTAAGAATTTTTGTTTAATTGAGCCCAAAATATATATTAATTACATTTATTTTTCATCAATAATTTGCTTTATTTAATTTAAGTTATTAACTGTATTTAATATTTCTCATTTAATTTAATAATTATTAAATTGTATACTTTAATTCAATTGCAAAAATCTTTACAAAAATCTTTAACAATGAAATAGGAGTTAATAATTAAATAAATATATTCTTAATTTACAATTATTTAATTTAATAAAACAATATCACAATTTTTCTACAGATTATAAATTTAATTTCCTTAAAGTTTATTAATCTAATACATAATCATTATGCATACATATATATTCATATTAACAATTTAAGTCCTATATTTTTAAACAAAATTGAAACTACTTAATCAAAATCAACACCAATACTACATTTTAAACTTCATGCAAAACAACAACATTATTACTTAAACTTCAACAACAATTCAACTAAAACATCTATAGGCATTTTGTCAAACACATGGTGTGCACACATTTTTTCATCCCTAATTAAACAAAATTTCCCACATTCTTCCCTTTAATCTACAACAAGCACAAACCCATTCAATAACACTCACCAAGCTCATTTTTAATCAAACAACAAAAAATATTAACCTCAAATCAACTCCACCGATTGTCAACACAAGAGAGGAAGAAACGTGCAAAGGACCTTCGGATGTTACCACCGGAGCAGGGGACGCTGGCGACCTTCGCGTCGATGACGATGGTTGGAGCAGACGGCGGCGGCGATGGCATTTGCAAGTGGTAACAGCAGAGTTCCAGCCGACGAAGAAGGAGAAGAGGAGAGAAGCGCGGGAGAATGGGAGGGGAGGAGTGTTTCGGGAGCTTTAAACTGTAACCAAAACGGCGTCGTTTTGGTTAAATTCAAAATGACGTCATTTTCGTTAGTTTTTTTAACGCTTTCAGACGACTCTCATCGACGAAATATACTCCGTCGAAAAATGTTGCCTTCCCGTCTTCTTTCTCCGACGTTATATTTTCTCCATCGGTGATTACAGACGGAATTACTTCCGTCCCTGAAATTCCGTCCCTATTTAATGCATTTTCTTGTAGTGAAGGTTAATCCCCTGCATCGCCTTTAACAAAACGACGTTGTTCTGATTTAAGGTTAATCCCTTACATTGTCTTCCCCCATTTCCTCTCTTCCATTTCACCCGCAGCCCGTTTCTCTCCTGTTGTCGCCCTCGTGCTGTCTGACTGCACCTCTCGTCGTTCAACCACGCCTCCTCTTCGTGCCATCGCGCCTCATTGTTGTCATAATCCGACCGCACCTCATCATCGCCGTCGTCCGACTGGGCCTCCTCGCCATCGTCAGACCGAAACTCCTCGTCGTCGTCATCAGATCTAATTGAGGTACATTGTTGTCATCTTTTTGTGTTTTATTTCCAATGATATCAGTTTATATATGTTTGTAATGACTAAATGTAAGTGTAGGTATCATTAGTTCAGATTTATAGGTAAATGGTGTTAGGTTTATGTTTTGGAAAATAATCATCGTTGGTTCAGATTTATAGGTAAATGCTGTTAGAATTTATTTTTGTCTTCGTTGGATTATGCCAGTATATGCGTTCATACTCCATGCATATCTCCCATGAAATCCTCTTAGGTTCACCGAACCATTCACAACGATGTTGGATAATTTGTGAATAGTTAGATTTGTGAATTGTTGGATTTGTCAATTGTTGGATTTGTGAATTGTTGGATTTCCTATTAGATTTGTGAATTGTTGGATTTGTGTACTGCTTTGTATATTGAGAAACTAATCTTGAGGTGTAAAATGGCACTAAGTAAGGGTGTATAGGTGGAGGAGTGTTTCTGACGAAAATTATTTATATTTGTGTAGGTGTTTCTATGAATAATTACAATATTAACATGAAATTGTTGGTTGTCGTAATTAATGTTGATGACTACAAGTAACTTAGTCGGGAACATTTTGTCTTAGCCATATTTGTAAGTATGCTTATAGATTCTACTAAACTATGGAAGACAAAGGTGTTGTGCCTTATATAGGCGGATGCATAGCTATATTAATGATGAGTCATGCATCTAATAAAATTGAAATTGTCAATTGATATGTAAACATGTACAAGATATATAGTTAATTAAAATTTATTTAATTTTTAATTTGTTTGCATATATTTTATCTCGATAAGGTATGCATGAATTTACGAGATGACAAATATTACAATTTAACATGATATTAGCATTGGATGTTGATAAAATCTTTGAGCGAGAGTATAAGAAGCTGAAGGTAATATTGTTGTTGGAAATTTATGGTAACATTTGAATAAACTATTTGTCAATAGTCAAATTGATTAATATCTTTAATTATTTTAGGCGTGGAGGGTTCATTAAAATAAGGTCACCTAACAAAGTGTCACAGTGAAAAAAGTATAAAACGCTTTTGAGAGAAGGTAGATGTAAAATTAATGAGTGAGTAACTTGTTAGGTTAGTGTATGTATATAATTTTTATTACGACTGAATAGTAATTAGAATTTTAATTTAATAAGTATTATCTTCAGTTAGTGTATGTATTGAATTTTTGGTTTAAGGGTAAATAGTTATTAATATTTTAGTTTATTGGTAGGGAAGAGAAGAAATACTTAGGTACAAAGAGGTATTAATGATGATGAATAACAGTAACAAAATGATCATGATGCATGAGAAAATGTCAATGTTGGACTCAAAAAATAAAAATTATCCTAAGGTGTGAAGAGATAACAATGATTAATAAAGATAAGGATGGGGAAATCTGAAGGAGTGTGGAAGTATCAATGATGGAGAAAATAAGTGAACTAGTCTTAAATTGTATGGAATGATAATAACGGATCTAAAACAAAAGATGTCCTAGAGTATAATGAGATGTTAATGATAGAGGAAGATAAGGATGAGAGTGTTTGCAGACGAAAGGAGACATCAATTGAGGAGAAGACAAATAAGAGAAATTTAAGACAATGACATATATTTAAAAACCCTTCATGAAATTTAGATTATATTTTTAATAAAATAAAACATTTTAGCTGAAATACAAGCATCATTGATGAAGAGTTAGGGTTATGATAAGACTTAAATGATGGACGTTCAAGGGACCAAAATAAAATAAGAAAATTTGGACTATAGTAAGACTTCTAATTTGGCCCGAGTATACTTTTGTTTAGATAATGTTTTAATTTGTTTAAGATTAGCATCAGATACACTACTATATGCAGTAGTTAGCCTTTATATCCTATATTCAATCTTTAATTTGAATTTTCTACTTTTCTTCGCTAACTCTTCTCCTTTATGATCTTAGCATATTAAAAATAACATAAATGCACGAATTAACACAAAAATTTAGAAAATCCAATCTAAAATAGGTAAAACACCAAAATTGAAAAGAAAATACTAAAATAAAAACAAAAAACTAAAGGAAAATTTTTTAAAAAGGAAAAATCTTAAAAAATTTAACCCTACCCCACACTTAATAAATAAAATAATAAACTCAAGTATAAAAGACAATGAAGGTAAAGAAATCTCCCCTTATTCCATACAAAGTTAGTGAGGTAAAAATCTAAGAAGTTACACAAAAATTTGCCTACAAAAGAAAATAAGAATTAGAAAAAAATAAAAGTAAAGTAAAGTTCAAGTTGATGGTTTGTCCCCCAATAAGCACTTCTTTAGAAGTCTTTTAAACTGAACTTCCCTCTTAAGCTCTTCACTTATTAAGGATCTCTAATTAGATGAGCTAGATTATCTTCTTGCACAGAAATGAGAGAACATAGAACATTAATACGATGAATGTTATTATATCCTAAGTGTGAATAACACCAATAAGGAGGTAATGTCTTCAATTCTAGGTCAAGTACTTTTTTGGTAAAAGGTAAGGGTGTAGGCTTTCTTCCTTCAAAGTCCTTGAAAATATTAAGATGTTGAGGTTTATAGCTCTTTCTTTGCACACTAAAAACATACTCCACGAGTTAGTGATTCTTTTCTTTATCAATAAATCCTATATGTTTTCAATGAATCACCACAACTAACTTAGCAACTTCATGCATAATAACATTGATTATGCCTATCCTATAACGTTTATCATGAAGTGCACAAGGTCTTTTCAAAGCCTTGTAAATATAGAAATCCACCTTCTCCTTTCCCACCATAAATATCAACTTACCTTTAGTTAAATCAATTGTTTTCCCTCCATTTACCAAAATTGGTCAAGTGGTTTGATATTGATTGGTATTAGTTGAAGATATAAATGATGTTGATTTCCTTATCCTCAAGCTTTTCCGAATTGTTTACTTTCTCCTCTTTTACAACTTCAACATAAAGTATTTAGTTATGCCTAAGTGTAATGACTAACACTTATTCTCTAGAGTTCACCTTAGTGTTACTAGGAAGCTTTTCTTGACCTTGTTTGCCTACCACCTTAGCTAGTTGGCTTACTTGTATCTCTAAGTTATAAATAGATACACAGTTAGATTGCATCGCCTTTTCAATTATATATATTTGGGATTCAAGTCTCCCCAAGTCCAACTTTCATATTCATGTACATTGAGTTCTTTAGAGGACAATTTGGTTACAAAATGAGGTAATGTTATTATTATGGTTTGGTTTAATGATTATTAATGGGCATGCTAGTGAATATTATTTAACCTTATTACTTTATTGCTTAAAATGTTAGTACAGTTCTACTAACAATGAGGTTGTGAAGAATTTTAGATTTGGACTCATATTGAACAATTTCCTTACATGTTTTAAACCTATATGTCATATAAGTAATATGGAGGGTAATATTAAATTTATTTGTCCAAAACCTAATTTCTTATGTATATCTTATACTATGAATATGTAACAGTTTGTTAGTAGCTTTCCATCAATTTTTTTAGTAGACATTCTTAATGTTAACCTATTTGGTTTTAAAGAAACTAATTAACAACGTCATAAAAGACTTGAATGACACATTGTATTATGACTAGTTGGACATATTATAAGTCTTGGATGAAAATATGCATAAATCCTTGTCCTTTATTGATTTCTCGCATATTATTCCCAAATGTGTAAGAAATATTGGTAAGGACTTAGATGTTGACGAAATTGATGCATGCATGACTAGCTTTATAAAGTGTATTTTATCTATTTGTTCTGGCATTTTTGCATTTAAAATGCCATTTTGAAAATGAATTTACAATTAAAATTTCATTGTTATATGCATTGTTAAATTATAGAGATTGACCAACATTTTGATTATGCTTATCGATTGATGACATTTAGTGAAGAATATGTGATGTACATATGTTGTACATTATCATTTTAGTATAAAGACTGGCACCCAGAACATCAATTATGGTAGGTTCTTGTTTATTTTTTGTATGAACTAGTAACTTTTAGTATATTATTAGTAACACATATGAGTTGTACTGGAAAATTTTGATGGATATTCACAAGTAATTATATGAGCAACTGATGGGCAATAATTTCACCTATACCTACGTTTGCTAATGAAACAACTAAAAACACGCAAATGAATTCAATTCCCAATCAATTGTACATATACTTTGTAATTAGGTTAGTGAATAATTGAAGTCTCAGTTACAATTTTTGTTGACTTATTCATTTTTTTTAATTGTAGCTTACATAGATATAACTATTTCATATAAAGTTGAGAATTGACTCGTTATATTAATTTTCGACAAAAGGAAAGCCTATGCCTCCCTTATTGGAAAAGAACTAATAAGAGAAATTAATATGCTTTTAATTTGATAGCAAGAATTTAGAATTAATCTCATCAATTGCATTACAAAAAGAGGATGGACTGAAAAACTAAGAAGTAAGGTAGGTATGAGTTTTGCATAGTTTCTTTAACATGACCTTAGTAACTAAATCTCTTCTTTTTACTGTGTTTATGATGAATGTATCCTTTATCAGGAGTTTGAGGTATTATACTCACATAAATATATGTGCTCCTATACCACTTGACCAACAAAATCAAAGTGATCCAATCATATGCTTGCTTGATAACACTCTTCAATTTCTTTATGTATGGGATAGATTTGTAATTTTATTGGCTAATGATTATATTGATTATTGCTTGGTTGTAGGAGCTCATTTCTTGGTAGTATTTCTATTTTCAAGGAGATTGAAGAGAACATCACTTTGATTAGTCTTGATTTTACCAATGTTTTAAAAACCGGACCGGACATCGAACCGGTCGAAGGAAAGGTTTAAGGTTTAGAGGTTCAACCGGTAATAAACCGCTATCAAACCGGAATATAATAAATTAGATAAAAATTTTATAAGAATAAATAAAAATAAAATATTTTATTGATATGAAAAATACACCGATATTTATTATTATTTAATGAACTAAAAATAACTAAATATTCACTTAGAAAGTAAACAAATGTCTCTGGAATCGTTTGGACAGGCATTAGTTCTTCATTATGCTACTGTGGTTAGGCTTAGATGGAATGTATCTTATACATGTATATTCTGCCAGAAAGAGGTTGTATTAATTTATTACCCCAACATCAAAGTTTTGGTTTCGACTAATCTCTTCTTTTTCCTGTCAACAATTTGCTGAAGCACTCAACAAGGAGCTATCTTTCTCCAACCAGTTTTACTGATATATTAAATAGCTATAGCAATAGGGTTCTCATATTTCAACGAAGCTAATCATTTCAAATACGTGAGCAGGAAAAAGTAACACTGGTAACTTTTTTTCTTCTTTCGTATTCAATAAGAGATCATCAGAAAGTTAGGTAAATTCAGCCGGATTCATCTCCATCTACACACATATATCCTCATCCAAGCTAAGGTCGTCCTGTTAGAATAGGAATTATCAAATTCTCTAGGTTCTTCCTCAATTGCCTTGATTCCAGATTGCAGCTTTAGGCGCCCCATGGTTCTGAAGTACCAAGAGTAGACTTCCCAACCCTATCCGAGTTGACTACTTGCTACAAGCAGTATACACACGAACTAGGCTGAACAAAACAAGCAGTATGCACACGAACTAGGCTGAACCAATAACAACACATAAAAAATTTAGGTAATCACTTAAGCTTCCTTCGTCTACTGTTCAATAAACCCCAGTGAATCTCAAATTTGGGAATTGATATTAAAACAGAAGAGGAATAAGAACAATGAGTTTTACCTGTCTCTCTCTCGAGATCTGTGCAGAACAATGAGTTGCCGAAGTTGTCGGGCAGATCTAAGAACTTGAGCTCCTCCAGTTCGAACCTGTTGTTGTTGTTGCCAGCAATATCACCGTGGTTGAGGTCGATGCCGGCCAAATCTGGAGAAGATGGAAAAACGAGAGCTGATTTGGGTGTGAAATCGCGGCATCTGAGAAGGGAGAAGAGAGCAACCCGAGCTCCTCCGGCAAGTACCCGACAATATCACCATGGTTGAGGTCGATGCCAGCCAGATCTGGAGAAGATGGAAAAAAAGAGAGCTGATCTGGGTGTGAAATCGCGGCATCTGAGAAGAGAGAAGAGAGAAATTTACCAAAAAAAATGAGAAGTGGTGGGATGGAGAGAAGTCGAGAACTGTGAGAAGAGAGAAGAATCCGGTTATCAAATAACCGGTTCTTTACAAAACCGGCCGGTTTATACTCAAGGGTTATTACCCTAAACCGAACCGGACACATGGCCGGTTCAGACTCTTTCCGATCGGACCGGCCGGTCCGGTCCGGTTTTCTCAACATTGGATTTTACATTAGAAGAGTATTTGATTTGATGGAGGATGACTAACGAGTTTGGTGGTGATTTATTAATATGGATGTATGACATGTAGCCTAAGAATCTTATAGTGATAATGGATATTACACACTAATGAGGATAATTGAGTTAGAATTTTTGGAATTTGTGTTAACATTGGTATTGTAGGTTCTGTGAATGTAATTAGGTCTTATGGAAGTAGTGGATTGGAGAATTTTGATGTGGATATTGTGAATTATAGTGAAGTTATTAACATGATTTCTTTTGTGATGAAGTATGCCTCCACAGTTAAAAATGGTGGCTTAGAGAAAAATGAGTCATGTTGCTTCTTTTATAACACCACCTCCTTTAAATAGGATGTTACTAGGATTATAAACTAGTAATTTGAATAATGATATGGTAAGAGATCTAATAACAACATGGTAACTAAAAAAACCATAAGCATTAAAATAGAGGGATCCTTAAAGGTTCAAAACAAAGTATTTATTCAGTTATGACTATTTTTTGTGTTTTTAGTTTTCTTTTTTGGTTTTGTGTTTAAGAACTCTTTAGTTTGATAACCCCACTTCTTTGGTTTTGGTTTTGTGATTCAGTATGGTTGTTAGATATGGATGCAAAGAAAAAAGTTAGGTGATGTCTATAAAAAAGACAATGTAAAACGGTTATACGAACCACTTTCATAACTGTTTGATTATTTATTCGTATGTCAAGGTTTTTATGTAACAATTCCTTGAACTTTTCTTCTCCCATCTTCGTTAACATTTCCTTTCCGTTTCATACAGTAATGTTTTTATGTAATTTCAATATTCAGATTGTTGAATATTGATTGGATGCAATATGTTTTTGAGATTGACAAAATTATGTTAATTAAGCTTTAAGTTTATATCAGAATAAGGAACAATGTACAATGGTCAAGCTCCTTAAAAGGGAGGGGTAGGGGAAGCAAGATAGCATATAGGAAAATTTGACTACCTAAAGGGGTAATAAGCACTACTTAAATTTGAATACTTTTGTTAAAAGTTGAATTACCTGTAATTAATGTTGTTGGTAGATAGTAAATGTGAATGGCATGCAATATTCTGTGGTATGTTTTATATGGCTTCACTCATACATCTTGAGTTAAACATGGCAACAATTTCAGATCTCTTTTAATTACTTAAGGTTCCTGGCTAAGATCTTATTCATTATCTTCTTTGCTTGGCTTTGCTTATCTTCTTTAGCCGTCAGTTCATTCTAGCTTCGTCGTCTTCTTCCTTCATGTGCTTCAGTGACTTCTTTTATGTGTCGGTTGAGGTAAGTGAGTTTTGTTATTTACCAGGTTTTTGTGTACTTGGTTTAATTTGGGTATTTGTTTGTGGTTTGAACCTCCCATTTGAACTTCGTGCATTTTTAATGTTAATGGCCTGCACCAACCGAAACTTGTTTGTGGAATGAACTTCAGTTTATCATTTAATTAATATAGGATGGGTTTGATTTATAGTTCCAAATATCTTAATTATGTCAATAGGTTATTTCATTGATGCTCTCTGAAACGATTAGGTTCTCTTTACTTTTCATGTGCAAATCTTTACACGCATCTTTTTTAATATAATAATAATTTACTTCTAAACATATTACATAATTTGTATATGTTACAATAATGTATTATTCAAAGTATTCATATTTTGATCTTTAATTATTATATTTGTTACTAGTACCTAATTAATTTAGGTTAACTATCAAACTTCTAACATAAATTTTAAATTTCAATAACAATATCTAAACCATTCAATTAAATATTCCAACCTTGTAAAATTAAGTTATTCGTTTTATGTTTCCATACCAAATCAAGCTGACCAAGAATTTTTCCTCTCACGTCCTTAAGTGTGTCTTTGATTTCTCTTTTAACATATATGATTACAAAGAAAAAAAATAAATCTTCAGTTAATATATAAGTTTGATCTTAAGCCATAAACCTTAACCTATAACTCATGATGCACCTCCCGTGATGCTTATCATTGAAAAATACCACGACCCTAGGAGTCACAATGAGAACTTATTCTCTTAATTCACAAGTATAAACTTTGGTGATTAATTCAATTGGTTACTATTTAGGGGATGTTATGTTAAGTTTAGATGTTCTGTAAACTTTGGCCAACAAGAAGTATACTAATTATGGAATCACTATTTGAAATTAACAATTTTGCAGAAATGAGTAATGTTGATAGATCTTGGATGTATAGACGATTAACACTTGATGGTTTCATTAATCCTGAGTTTGTTGAGGGAGTTGAAGCTTTTATTCATTATGCATGTTCTCAACCTGCATATATGGATGACCCAAAGATCAGATGACCATGTAAAAAGTGCAAACATATTTGTTTCCTTTCTATTGATGAAGTGAATGGGCATTTGTTGAGAAAAAGGTTTGTCCTAAATTAATTTTAGTGGACACGATATGGGGAATCGTTGATTTGTAGCACCTCAAGAGGTAGTCAATTACAATCGTCTGTGAACTTAAATAAGTTTGAAGGGGGGATTGGATTTACAACAAATAATGTGGATGCAAATGAAAATCCTTACATGTAAATGGTTTATAATGCAGCCGGTTATACCTTTCAGAAAATATAGAAAATCTTGAAGAAGAAGCAAACCCATATGCAAAACAGTTTTTTGAGTTACTACACTCAGCTAACCAAGAATTATGGCCAAATTATGAGACAATGACTCAATTGTCTTCAATTGCTTGAATATTGAACAGAAAGTCTAAAGGGCATATTTTTTATCGTAGTTTTGATAAAATTCTTGAATGGTATAATGAATCATTGCCTCCTGATCATACAATGGCTGAAAATTTTTACAATATGAAGAAACTTATTAGGGGTCTTGGTTTGCCTGTTGAAAAGAATGATTGTTGCAAATTGGGATGTATGTTGTATTGGAGAGATGATGTGGAATTACAAGAGTGCAAATTTTGTGGTCAATCTAGGTTCAAGTATAGAAAGCATTCTATAAAACAGAAATTAGTACCTTAGAAGTAGATGTATTATTTCCCGCTTACTCTGAGACTTCAAAGACTATATGCTTCTGATATTACTACTTCTCACATGAGATGGCATAATGAACACAAACAGGAAGATGGAATAATGACTCATCCATTAGATGCACTAGAATGGAAGCATTTCAATGACACCCATTTTGAGTTTGCACTTGAAAGTCGAAATGTTAGGTTGGGATTGTCGACGGATGGATTCCAACCTTTTGGTCAATCTGGCCAGCAATATTCATCATGGCCAATCATAATTACTTCTTATAATTTGCCTTCATGGATGTGTATGAAAGAGGCATATATGTTCTTGACAGTGATTATGCCAGGGCCTACAAATCCAAAGCATAAAATTGATGTTTTCTTATAACCATTGATATCTGAATTGCAGCATCTTTAGGAATATAGTATTCAAACATATGATGTGTCTCTAAAACAAAATTTTATGTTGAGAGCATCTTTGATGTGGACCATTAGTGATTTTCCAGCATATGTCATGTTGTCTAGATGGAGCATAACAGGAAAATTGGCTTGTCCTTATTATGGCAATGATTCTAGTGCATTTTATCTTCCAAACGAGGGCAAAACATATTGGTTTGACAATCACAGGAAATTTCTTCCTCCAAATCATCCATTTAGATGCAATAAACAAAGTTCATTAAGAATAGGATTGTAAAAACACCTCCTCCCCCTCACAAAGCTGGTGAAGAGATTTTACGGGAGATTGAAGAATTAGGCTTGCTGAAAGTTACAGAATTTAAAGCTGATGAAGTTAATACAAGCATTAGTAAAAACTTTGGTTGGAGAAAACGAAGCATCTTTTGGGATTTTCCATATTGGAAAACTCATTTGATACGTCATAATCTAGATGTGATGCATATTGAAAAAAAATATTTTTGACAATTTGTTCAATACCATAATGAACATTGAAAGGAGGACAAAAGACAATGCAAAGTCACGAGCTAATTTGTAACTTTTTTGTAGAAGGAATGAGTTACATAAAGATGTTCGCACCGGTAAATATTCGAAAGCATGTTACACTTTGGACAAAAAAACAAAAGGAAATATTATGTGAATGGTTGAAAAGTCTAAAGTTTCCCGATGATTATGTTTCAAACTTGGCAAGGTGTGTAGACATAAGGAAGTACAAATTATTTGGCATGAAAAGTCATGACTGCCATGTGTTCATGCAAAGGCTAATTCTAATTGCATTTCGGGAGTTGCTACTGAAAAAGGTTTGGGAAGTTATAACTGAATTAAGTTTATTTTTCAAAAGTTTAACTTCATCTGAAGTTAAGTTGGTTGAAATGGAAAAACTAGAAATGGAAATTCTAGTAATCTTGTGCAAGTTAGAAGGGATTTTTTCTCTAAGCTTCTTTGACT
The DNA here is from genome assembly GCA_027563845.1 of Erythroxylum subrotundum. NCBI lineage: Eukaryota > Viridiplantae > Streptophyta > Magnoliopsida > Malpighiales > Erythroxylaceae > Erythroxylum > Erythroxylum subrotundum. Next base: position 3,661 of record JAOQMQ010096998.1, on the reverse strand, counting down.
GTATGGAGCATCTATCTGTGCATTTAGCGCACGAGGCAAAACTAGTTGCTCCAGTTCAATATCGATGGATGTGTCTGTTTGAGAGGTAATTCAACAAAAATGACTGTAATTGAAGTAATAACACGTTTTAACAACTAAATTGTAATAACCCTATTTGCTAATATAGGTATTTGCACACTTGAAGAAAAATGTCAAAAACAAAGCTAGAGTTGAAGGTTCGATATGTAATGCTTATTTAGTAGAGGAAACTAGTACATTTTGTTCACATTATTTTGAGTCGCATGTTCACACAAAATAAAGAAAAGTTCCTCGTAATGACGATGAGGGAGGAACGAGTGATGCTGATGGTAACTTATCCATTTTCACATATCCTGGATGAACATATAGACATTCAACAAGAAGAATGTTAACAGAGGAAGAAATTGAGGCTGCCCATGATTACATTTTATTGAACTGTCAAGAGGTTCAACCTTTTATGCAGTAAGTTGAAATTGATTATTTGAGTTTTGAAATTTAGTGATGATAGCAATTAATTTGTGTTTATAATTGACTATTATATTCAATAAATCAATTATTTTCTTTTTAGTATATTGTGTAAAATATTGAATTCAAATTGCTATATTTGCAAAAAATTCAATCAAATATTACTAGGTGATGTCTAGAGTGGATATATTAATTCATATCATTAGGCACATTGAAGATGTATAAGTGCTAAACTGGACTACTTTCACTTATCATCGAGCTTGGAGTTGAACATATCATCATTTTATTCTAAATCGACATTTGCATATTACACCTCTTAACATTATTAATCAAGGAATGTCGACATGGTGACTAGTTCCAGATGCTACTAATTCATTCCGTTGGGAGGAAAGTGGCAAAGTTTTCCCTACTTAAGGAATAAACAATGCAGAAAAGATATGCACTTCATACACTAATGATTGTTTGTCTTCCATGGCCGATCTTCTACTTTAAGGTGTTTAGTATCATCTGAACAACATCACTTTCCTTATTATGTACATTTCATTTCCTTTTATGAAGCTATTATATATATTCACATTTGATGGTATATACTACATGTTGTTTTAAGCTTCCTTGAATCTTGAAGATGACATGTATGCCTATAGAGGCGGGAGCGATGTCACAACGGTCTATAGAGGATTAGGGAAATCGGTTGTTTTGAAAAATCATCAATTTCACAAACTTCGTCTGGACATTCACGTACGCATAACACTCCAATTTTGGTCCGTTTAATGGTTTACTAATTTGACAACTCTTCTTGCACACTCACACTAAGAAGTATGACGGTGTGACATTCGTCAATACCTGATGTAAAGAACTTAATGTGTGTGAAATTTATGCTTTAATATTAATTCTTAATAATTATCAATTACTAATATAAATATTGCCTCCTAATATGGCCAAATACAAGAAAGCATTTAGCAATAGTCTTACCATGAATAAGCTGTTGATGAGAGTCAGACATATCTTGATGCAATGGGTGGTAGGTATTAAGTGACCATTTCACCACAACAGCTTAAGCTGTTGTGTGAGGCCAACTTAATTGGTTTTATATATTCACTAACACACCCCCTTCAAGTGAAAGCCCTTTGGACTTGAAATTTGCACAGGCTCACTCTACCTTGTGCTGAATAATAGGTGGGTGTTAGGATTTGAATTCGCGACCACTTGGTCACAAAGGCTTTGATACCATATTAAGAGACTATTTCACCACAATAGCTTAAGCTGTTGTATGAGACCAACTTAGTTGGTTTTATATATTCACTAATAGTAGGGACCGTCGTGGAAGGATCTTCAGGTTAGGTTTATTTGCGAACACATGTTATTTACAATCCTCCTCGTCCAGTACAGCAACATCTAATAGACAATCGACAACCAATGAAGTCAATGAGCTTTAGACCACAGTGTAGACATTGATGGAGTACATAGCTCAGTTGAGACATAAGGTGGATGAGTTGAAGGGGAGAGAGGTAGCACCTCAGAGCATCCGCGGTCACCAGGACAATAGTGTACTTGTAGTCATTTGGTTTGAATTACAATTACTTATTATGTACAATTTAATATTTTTATTATCAATTAAGATAATTTTAAATTTATATCACCAATCAAGTTTCTATTTAAATAAATTAAATATATAAACAAATCAAAATATTATGCACAGATAATTCACAATTGTTGAAATTATGCATTAATCATAAGGTCATGAAATAAAATTTAATGTCGGGATTTAAAAAAAACATTTAATTATTTACTGACGAAAAATACAAGTACGTCGGTAAAATCTAATATATTTACCGACGGAACACCATAAAACGTTGGTAAAATGTAAGATATTTACCGACAGAACAAAGACTAATCATCTGTAATATTGACAGTCGTCGCCAACTTTACCATCAGGATTTGTTGAACCATCGATATACTCACTGACGGGTAGGTTATACCGTCAATAATATTACCGACGGAATAACTAATACCATCTACGACGCCTTTTTCCATCGACCATCGATTGATTCCGTCGCCAATTTATATTTCCAACAGAATCCACAATATTTTCTATCGGTAATATCCGTCGCTAAACGACATTTTTCTTGTGGGGGAGAAAATAATAGGAATGTTAACTCCCTTATGCTTTTTTATATTTATAGAAAAATACATTGGAGTTTATTTCTTAGAAAAATTAAACTTATTAATTATAATTAAAATTTAACTCTAGTTACAAGTATAATTTAATTTTAATAACGTCAAATATGTCATATTTGATTCCTGCAATTTCTCAAACCTCATAAATCTAACTTAATTTAAATTAATATTTCTCTTTTAAATTCTACTATTTATATGAGACTCATTAGGTTAACAATAATTCTAAACTCATTATAGATTAAGATTGATGTCTAGCAATACGTCATGAATAATCAAATATTAGAGATATTAACATGATTTGACTTACATATCCACACATAGTTATGATATATAATTTAATCATTTTGTCATTTAATGTTCCAATTAGATATAATTTATGAAATTAGTATCCAGTGTTTTAAATCTAATCATATTCATTCTTGTTAATTACTAATGGATTTGTAACTGATATTTGAAAACTTCTTTTCAAATCTCAATTTACTTTGATCAAAGAATTTCTTAAATCACTATTTTCTCTAATTATTTTAGAGTAATGAATCTTTTATTGATTTATTTAACTATCTCCATATAATTTATAGTATATCAAAATACTATTAACTAAGCTATCCCAAATAAGATAGGTTATAAATAATATTAAAATATAATAACTCTCACGTGAGATATCAATTATTCAGTCATTACTATAAGGGAATCTACAGATATATAAGTAATATTCTATTTAAGATTTTCGTAATTAGGCTAGTTCAATGAATTTATTTTCTAATAATCATTAACAAATTTATTTAAATATCTTCATACTTTAATTTATAAAATTAATTTTTTCTTAACAAAACATAACATGTACTAATTTTATTGTTTCATCAACGCCTTTTCTTAATGAAAATATAACTAAGAACAATTTAAAAATAATATATAAATACACATTTTTTTTTTGGTAAATCAGAAAAATAAAATAAATAATCAAAATATATACAAAAGGTTCACAGCCAAAGCCGCAAAA
>JAOQMQ010096931.1:0-15861 GCA_027563845.1 Erythroxylum subrotundum | reverse complement strand
CCGTGTAAATTCACACGGGCAGTGTGATTCCAGGCGCAGGGACACATTTTCACCAGAATGTCACACGGCCTGACCGTATGATTTTACATGGTCTGTGTGTTTTGACCCCCTTAACGACAAAATTGAAATTTTTAGTCTTCATGAAAGTTGTAGCTCTAGATGTCTTCTTTCCAACCGTCCAAAAACGAAGTCAATCCGACATCTATAGTGAGAGATATGGCGTTTGCACCAAAGTATGTTCCGTTGGAGTTAAGTTGTGAACATGGTTGCTTCTCTTGACCATAACTCCTTCTCTAGAGCTCTAAATGACTTGATTCTTGTGGAATTAGTTTCCTAACACATTTTCCTATGTATCCACAAAAAATTGTATTAATTGGTGTTTTATCAAAAGAGATTGATCAAAAGGAAGTTTGGTAGTCTGTTGGAACAATGTCAATGGGGATAGTTTTACTGAGCATAGTTCAATGTTTTGATCATATTTGGACCTATAGGATTCCAAATGAGATAATTTTTCCTTTGGAGTAAACTAGAGATATAGGGCTGCAAATCATATGAAGAAGTGGAATTTTGATTTAGTCTCTAAGATATTCAAATTCTTGATGGAAGTGGGATATAGTACTTAAGCACAGTCCGAAAATATTTGAGGCATATCTCCCAATCTATTAAGCCAAATTGAGTGATTTTGGTGTCAATGGAATCGTATGACATAGAGGAACATTTTTCTAGAAGATAGTTTGATCAAATTATGTTATCTTCACTTGCCAATTTTAGTATGAAGAATAGACCCAGAAGTGTGACTTCGAACAAGACGAGTTTTGTTATGCGAATGCTTTTGTAATGTAATATATGGATAAATACCCGAGATCGTCATGAACATGCATTGTACATATTTCATGTTATTCATGTGCATTATTGAACATCGATACGTATACAAATTGTGATATATGTATGTTAATTGGTTATAGAGGAGCAACTGGAACGTCAACCTACCGACGTTGCCGGAACTTCCAGGCGCTAGCTTTGGGAGCAGTTGGTGAGTAACCTAGACGGTTCCTCTTATTTATTGTGTACTAGGCTTATGTTTTGAATGAATGAATGAATGTGTTTGATTGTGGATTCCGGATAGGAGCTCCGATGATTGTGTATTGGGAATTGTGTTATTGAAGTGCTGCTTGAATGTGAATATGAGACCTATGTGTTTTATAATGTGATAAATGGTGTTGCATGCATTCCATTCATGAATGCATAATCAGATAATAGCAGTTGGACCTGAGTAGCCACCGCTAAAGCTTAAAGATCAACGAGTGAAACCAAGCTTCGAGCTCGATGTGATTCAGAGCCATTGGCTCAACAATTATTATTAATGAGCCCAATATCCAAATGGATACGGGACAGTTTCAGGCACTCGGTCACAACAATGTAATAAGCGGAAAAAGGGTCTCATGAGCATTTGTATGCTTTTGTCAAGTGTGTTTGATTGGTTGTTTGGCAGAATTGGCTATGTGTATATGAAAATGTGCTATTTATTGGCAGAATTGGCTATGTGTACATGACAATGTACTATTTATATATTGTGTGAAATTGTGAAAATATTGTTACATGAATTGATGTGTGGAATGATTGAGTGAACCATCGATGATGGTTACTTCGCTGAGTTCGCAAAACTCATCAAAATTGCATCGTTGTCTTTTCAGGATCGATAGACGACTTTAGCATCTGAGTGGCTCCATTATCGTGTAGATCGTGCTTAAAGTGAAGCCATTGCGCAAAGGTCGGTCAGCTGGAAGACTTTTTTTTGGATGACATAGATAGAATGTTCTTATTTTCCACTTTTGAAATGGATTGTATGGATGTCTATATAGTAAGGATTGAAAGACACTGTAAAGTTTTGATTTTGAGAAATGAATGAGGAAAAAGTTGGTTTCAATCATTATGAATTTTCTCTTGATGCTTTTAAGCAAATAATGTTATGATGCCATGTAGAGTTGTAGTGATCGATCGTAGCGTACCCTTATCCACGGGTACGTGCCGGAATGACCTCCGGGCGTCCCGGTGCGTATCCCTAGGGTAAGGGGGCGCTACATAAAGTGTCCCTTCAAGTATGTTTCCAGTAACACCTCGTGGATTTTGTTTCGAAGTGTATCAAAACGATTTTGGTATTCCAGAATAGAGCCCTAATGCTTGATGTTTTTTAACTTCGTTGCTAGATCGGTGGCAACATCCGCAAAACATTTAGTCACCGCTAGAGAATATGCCATCCACGATAGCACACGGTGGGTTGGCCACTCTCTAACAAAACGTTGGTGCCATTCCAATACTGGTCCCTTTAAGTGAATCACTGCGATTTGGACGTTTTTCTCTTCTTCAATGGTATCCAACTGGAACAACTGGTTACATTTATGTAACCAACCCTTAACGTCATTGTCGTCAAAATGTGGTAATTCGATACGACAGATTTTTTAGAAATTGTCCACCGTTGCCATTTTGACCTCCGTTGCGCACATTACTAGTTCACGGTTCATTGTTATTCATAGCATCTTCATCTTGTCTATGTTTAAGCTAAATACCCTCCACCAATGTTTTGAGTGCGACGAAGTCACGCTCATTGCCTCTTCCAGGTGCTGGAATAATTTCTCCTGCATGCGATTCACCATTTGCTGGAGCTCTTGGCGAACCTCTGTTTTGAACGCAGCTTTAAAGTTCGTCAGGCGCGTCCCTTCAGCCATAGTTCGTGCTCTGATACCAAATGTTAGCTTCCAAAGTTCAAAGCTCAAGGATGACCGAATTTTCAGGAATTTCAAAGAAAAGGTAGAGATAAAAGGAAGAGCAGAGAAGGAGAGAGAAAGAAATATTCTTCATGGATTTCACAGATGAGATCCTTATACATAGCTAGGTGCTCAAATGGGCAATTATGTTATGCCTATCCACATGGGTACAAACAGAAAGAGAAAAATAACGGGTAAAATTAGGGAAAAAACAACCAATAAAAGAAGCCTCGTTAGCGTGCCTCCAAAACACAACATATCAGCAATTGAAAGCCTTCTATTATAGAAACAGAATTTGCAAACTAGAAAATGCATAACACAAATTCCAATAGCCAGATTCGGAAACGCAACCCTATTTTAGAACTCCAGGACCATTCTAGGTTCATTGTTTTCTAGATTTCACTTTTCCATAAACTCAAAATAAATACCAAAACAATACCCAATAGTAACGCAAACTCGCATATTTGCAAACATCACAAAAACAGAAAACACAACCGGAAATTTTATGAAAGGATTTGTTCGACGAAGATGACCTATAATTGGTAAGCCACCTGGTGCTTCTGGTATAAGATTGCCTTTTGGTTTTCCCATGATTGTACTTTTTGGACCACAATAGAGTACACAAGAGCCAACCGTTTTCGTCAGCACAGTTCAGATCTACTCATATGCTTTCAGGTTCTTCATTTCGTCTTCCATTTCCTCCTGTTATTTACGGTTCAGTAGACCTGTCAAGTTATTTATCTCTTCTGTACTTTGTACTCATCTCGTAGACCTGCACCAAAAAATGCATTCTTGATCTGTCAAGTTAGTAGTTTTTCTTCAAGATTTGAGCTCAGAAGAAACTTGACTTGGCCAATGGCTTTCAATATACATATCAGTGCTATTTTTTTAATCATATTTTGAAGTTTGTTGGATGAAAGTAGGAAATTTTTATTTCACATAGATTTTATGTATATATTTTTAAAAATCGAATCTCCGTGTTTTTGCAATCTAAAAGATCGTGTCTTTCTGGGTTTAATCTTGCCATATTTCGTTCGGTTATGGGTCCTGCAAGTGATATGCTTAGTGTTTTGCAAATCTGCTTAGTTACTCTCAAATTTGGTGTCTGTGGGTCTTATAGTGTTGCTTTCTTCAGCTTTTTTGTAGTTAAAGTCCATATTAGCAGCTGTTTTCTGGCTTTTGCTGCTTGCTTTGATTTTTCAATCCTTTTCTGTTTGAATATTATGGCTTACTGGGTAGATTTGAAGCTAATGTGGTAGGTGTTAAAAGTTTAGACTTGCACATACTTGGTTTTGTTGCAAAAGATTGTGCTTCTTACTTTTGTATTGAATATGGTAACGTGTGGTCAATTTGACTTCTTAAAGGGTAATGATTGCTTAGCGATTAACCGTCTTTGGACTAGATCTGGCGATGATGGTCCTATTTATTAACTATTAGGCTTGTAGTAAATTGCTTTCTCTGCTACAGATATAGTCAAGATATTTGGTGAGTTTTTGCTTTGTTTATCTTTGTGAAGATCTTTTCTCATGGGTTAGTTCTTGGTTGGTTATTAAGTTGTGATCTTTCTAGGTTTGTCCTTTTGTGATCATTAGCATGTTCTTAGTCGTGATCTCAGTTAGAAATCTTCTGATAAATTTGTAAGTAACTTGGAAGTTAGGAAAAAAGGTGTTGTCTTTCCTCCTTATCTTTCTTATTTTTACTGGTTTGAAGTCAAAGTGCTAAATGGCTTCAGTTGAAGAGACATATTAGGATGATGTATTGCTAGTGAATTTTTTTTTGTTTGAATATGCTATATTTTCTACATGTGTTGAAAACTTTGTGGACACAAAAGATTCATCAAAGCCTATTGTTTTGGTCACCAACGGTGATGGGATTGAGTCCCCTAATTTAGTCTTTCTTGTTGAAGCTTTGGTTTGTGAAGGCCTCTACAATGTCCATGTCTATGCTCCCCAATCCTTATAAGCTCTCAACGCTCTGCGTTGCTGAAATTGCTCTCATAGTGTTTTCTGCAACTGGCAGGTTGGTTTTTTTCCTCTTTTGGTGAAAAAAAATGGAAACTTTCTTTATTGTCATTGATTATAAAATGTTAGATCACAAAGTGACGGCTGGTTGCAGTTTTTATTATTTTGATATTAATATTAGTATTCAATACGTAAATTTCTCTATGTTGCTCTCCCTCTTTCTTGGAGCTCTCACTCTCTCTTCCTTCTCTGTAGCCTCCTCGTTTCGAGTATGGTTCTTGATTAATCAATCTTCTGCTTTGGTGTTTTCTGGGTTTTCTTGGGTTTTCTGAAATTTCTGTTCTTTATGGTTTTTTGCTTTTGATATTAGCTTCTTTGTTTGATTTAGTGTTAATGCTTTCTGGTTTTATTATGTTAATCTCTTTGCATCTGATATTGTTAGGTTTATGTCAAGATTGAATTTTTATGCTTAATGATCTTATGGTTTCAGACATTTTGTTTCTATATGTTCATTTTTCTCGGTTTTCGTGTTTTGTATGATTCAAAATCGAGTTCTTTGATGCTTTATTGCTCTCTTATCATCTGGGTATTGGTACTTTTCTAAAGATAAAGAGATGATATATTTCATTATATTTTAGTTTTAAACTATTTTTTTTAAAAGTCGAGTTATATTTTATATTTTATTTATTTATGTATTTATTGTAATTTTATTTACATAATAATTTACCGTGCCAGTTTTACTTATTTACTCTTTAACCTGCATCATTATTTTATTGTCACATCTGCATGTGGGTCTACTGGAAATAACCTCTCTATAATGTAGGGGTAAGGTTGTGTACTATCAGACCTTCCCAGACCCCGTTTTATTGCAGGACTTCGGACTGGGTGTGATGATGATGATGACAACCAGAAATTGTAAACACCACCAATGACACATACATACTATTATGGAATTTACAATTTCCATATTCAAGTGCTACAAATCTAAACTTTTCAGATTTGTTCTACCTCACGCTATTACGATTTCGGGTTTCTAGTTTTTCAATTCCAATTCTGATCAATGACAATAAAAATTTTAATCAAATTATAGGATTAAAATCCAGCTTTGATATCACTGTTGGAAAACTAGGTCAGGATCTGATCCCGGTCGCAGAGGAATAATTACGAGACTTTTTCGCAATCTTTGATTTTCCAAAAACCAAAATCTCTTTAATTCTATAAAATGATTAACACAAATCATAATAAAGCGTAAACTTAATTCGTACCTTATTCCAAAACTTGATCTTAATCTTATCGTATCTCTCGAACTGTTTCTGAAATTGTTCCGTCTCAACCACTGTAGTCACACAAGCATCTGGCCTCTAACAGTATCCACAGAATGAGTTGAGAGAACTCTGTAACTCTTACAAAGAGGGTTAAGCAAGAAGTGTTAGCTCTATTAGAGCTTAACCCTATTTATAATAGATTTCGGACGTTTTAGTAACTTAATTGAAATTAAATTCTAATTTCAATTAAACTTTGAATAGAATTACAAATAATTCTAATTAAATATTAATTATGCCCAAATTAAATCAATATCTCATATTGATCCTTATTTATTAAATATCTCATATTTAATCATAATGTTTCTCAAACTTTACAATTAAGTTCAACTTGATTAAACTAACTTCGCTCTCTTCAACCTATTCTATATGTGAGACTCATTAGGTTCTCAAATATGTTGGCAATGATTATAAGTTATAACTGTAATTCTTAATTAGAATTAGATAGATTAAAACTCCTTTTAATTTATCTTTAATTCTCCAATTAAACATTTTATAATCATAGATCAAGATTGGCATCTAGCAACGCATAATGACCACCTAAATATTTAGGAATGTCAAAATAGTTTTGACTAACCTTTCCGTGCATGATTTTCTATACAATTAAATACTTTCATCATACAATGTTCCGATTAGACATAGAATATGGAATTAATGTTTACTCTATTTTGAGTCCAATCATATTAGTTCTCTACTATTAGCTATTGATTCAATTAATGACATTTGTAAACTATTTACAAAGTATCATTCCTGCTTGGCCAAAGATTTCCCGAATCAATACTAATCGAGAATGACGAAACATTATCCCTAATTACTTTAGGGTGATGAATCATATCTTGATTACATAACATATAGTTCATGATACATCCAATGACTACCGATTAAATGAACCATGATTAAATCGGTCGTAAGTAGTATCAAAACATAGCAATTCCTATACAAGATAACTTTGGTGACCTCAAGTCAAATGATCACTTATACAATCATCACAATGAGAATTTCCATAGACATACAAGTAATGTTCCAAATGAATTTCTCATATCGGGTCTGCTCAATAAACTTGTTCTTTAACAAGCACCCAAATATTTGTTTAAGTATTTCTATACTTTAGCCTGTGAGATCGACTTTTTCCTTCATAAGGGAAAACATAATGTGTGCTAGTCTTTTTTGCGTTCTATTAATGTCTAACTTTAATAGAACAATAACTAGGAACAATTTAGGGATAATACATAAATGTAATATGAATCTCATAATTATAATCTCATTATAATTTTATTTACAATGTACAATTATCTCATGGACTTTATCAGATACATCTAAACATGTACAAGATAAATAACGCCTTTTAATTATTTTGTCTCCAAACTACAACCAAGGTTGTATATATATATATATATGGAATATATCACACATCAATTAATAAATTGATCTTTGAATAGATATTGTATATTATACCTTAAGTTATATCTTGTATCCTTATTCTTCTTTGAACTTATTTATTTCATCAGGTCATCATCTTATTTAATTTTTTATTAAGAGATAATGACCATCTACTTATACATTTTGATGGGAGTTACCATTAAAATGATTCTCTTTTCTAAATTCTTTTCAATTGAATTTAATTTTCTTTCTTAAAAATATTTTATAGATTGAATCGTACATAATCTTTTAGTAACACTCCAAAGTCAAAAAAAATTAATTTAATTTTTAACAATTAGACGAGAGTCGTAAAGGTATATCACGAGGCTTATATAACTTTTAAGTCTCATACAATCGTAAGGGTATATCTTATGTCAACCAATGTTACCTTTTTGGAATACATTCTTTTCTTTTCTACTTCTTCAATTTCTAATAAGGTAGATGATGATCTATTGGTCTATAAGATCACAGATCAAACAAATAATGTTACAAATGATACTCATACACAACTACCACCTCTATTTATTTGCCTGGTCTATTCTAAAAGACAAGATCGTCCTGACACAAGTTTAGTGCCTATCTCTTCCTCGAGGTAAGATTCAACATTTGATTATTTAATCTTCCTAGAGCTCTTTATACAGATAAAAGTCAACGTACTTATCCTATTTTTCTCCTTTGTTTCTTATGATCCCCTGTCTTCCTCTTCTTATTCTTTGTTGCTTCACTTGAGTCTATGACTCTTTAAGAAATTGCTCATAATGCTTTATTCTATCTTGGTTGGCATAATGCTATGATTAAGGAGATGAATGCTTTAGATGCTAATGATACATGAGATTTAGTAAACTTACCTATAAGAAAGAAGGTTATTGGATGTAAATGAGTGTTTTTAGTCAAAGTTAATAACGATAGATTCGTGGCTAAACTTAAAGCATGCCTTATGGAAAAAGGCTATGGATAAATATATGGTATAGATTATTTTGATACTTTCTCTCATATTGCTAAATTGACCTTTATTCATTTCTATGTAACTACTCATAATCATATAACTAATCATAATTGGCCCTTACCTTAATTAAAAATATAAAATAATTTCTTACATGGTGACCATCAAGAGGAAGTGTATATAGAACAACTACCTAAGTTTGTTGCTTAAGGAGAGCATGGGAAAGTTTGTCACATGCAAAAGACTATATGGTTTAAAATTGTGTCCACTTACTTCTTTTATAAAATTTAGTCAGGTAGTGGAATGGTTTAGTATGAACAAGAGCAAATCTGACCATTTTTTTTCTATAAAAAGTCTATATGTGATGTCATTCTCCTTATTTTATATATATATATCATTCCTAATGGAAATAATACTGTGGGGATTTTATCATTGAATTTCTTCCTTCACAGTTGTTTTTATACGAAAGATTTAGGGGTTTTTAAGTGCTTTTTGGGAGTAAATGTGACAAGAAGCAAGAAAGACATTTTTTTTCCTCAAAGGAATGTTGTACTTGATCTGTTAATTGAAGTTGAAAAGTTAAGAGCCAAGTCAAGTGGTGCTCGAATGATTCCAAATTTACAACTCACTAAAGACGGTGACTTGTTTGAAAACCTTAACAAATATAAGAGATTAGTTGAAAATTTGAACTATCTTACATTAACTCTCCCAGATATTGCATATTATGTCAATATTTAAGCCAATTTATATCTTCTCCGACTATTTATCATTGGGTTGCCCTAAAACAAATCTTATGTTACTTAAAGAGAGCTCCTAGTCAAGGAATACATAGATTGAATGCTTTTTGAATACTAATTGCACAGGTTCTAAGATTAACCTAAAATTTGTCACTGGCTACCGCGTCTTTGTTGGAGGAGATATGGTCTCGTGGAAAAGCAAGAAGCAATATGTTGTGTCCAGTCTAATTAGGGATGGCAGTGAGTTTTCAACCCGATTAATATCTGCACTATTCGACCCGAAAAAATGGACATGGTGGCTAAAAAATAGATTTTAAATAAATTTTAAATGGATGCTGAAAAATGGATGTAGATATGGGTATAGTGATAACCCGAACCGATGGATACCCATATCCTACCCGTTTTGTATTAACTATATTTTTCTTTTGTTTTTTCTTAAATATTTATAGTTAAATATAATAAAATATTAATATATTTTAAGAAGAAACAGCTTTAAAATTCCCACTTTACTCCTCAGTCCTCACCTTTTTCATCATATTTTATTTTCTTATAGGAAGATAATAATGCAAATGATATGGAGATAGAGTTTTGAATGTTGTAGAGTTCACACAAAGACAATTTGAAGCTTTTGATATTTCAGTCTTTGTTCCAGTTATTGATTGTGAAAAATATATGTTGTCTTTGAACTAGACATTATGATTTTTATTATACCAATTTTATTGTTTTTTAAGACATACAAATCAAAATCTTGACTTATTATTATTAAAGTAATTTTGATTTGGAGCATTCGCAAAAATCTGTTCTTTATATTTTCTATTTAGAAGTTATATTTTTATGTGCTGTACAACCCGATGGATATCCAAAAACTCAAATAATCCAATGGATTTGGATATGGGTAGTAAATTGTAAAAACCGATGGATATGGATATGGGTTGAGTCATAAAAAATGGATATATATATAGGTAGAGTAATACCCGAACCAAACCCTACCCATTGCTATCCTTAGGCCCAATGCATAATATGAATATAGAGCTATTACACAACCAATATGTTAAATAACATGGATATATCAACTCTTAACAAAAGTTAGTTTTAAAGTTTCAATACCAATAAAGTAGTGGTGTAATAACTCTACATATTGCTATTAATCATATGTTTTATAAATGAGCTAAACAAATTAAAATAGAATATCACTTCGTTCGCAAAAAATTGCAACAAATCTTAATCTTTATAGGATATGTCAAAATTGGAGAATAACTTAGAGATATTTTCATCAAAGCTCTAAACGAATATCAAGTTAATGATATTTGTTGGGCATAATTAACATGTGTGTAAATAAAATAGATTTTTTTATTTTTTAATAGGGAGAACTAAACTAGTTACTTTTTTATTTTGTATCAATATGTTTTAGCCTCAAATGCCTTTGTTTTCGCATCATTGCAAGTTTGATATGCCATTTTTGCATCAATGCAAGTTTGATATGCTTTGCTCTAGTTTCGAAGGATCATGTATTGAATGTTAGCTCAACATTGCGTAGGTAAATGATTAAACCTCATTTATTATGAGTTTTCTTATTACTTATTTTATATTAATTTTTTAATAAATTTATATTTAAATCTTATTGACTATTTTATAAATATATTTGTAATAATTCATTAACCAATATTAAAAAAGCAATATGTCTCGTTTTTAAACTAATGTTTTTTTAATATTCGATAGTATGGATGAATGTAAATAATTTTAAAAATAGCAAGATATATGATAGAGAAAATAAGTCATTTAATAGCAAAGAATATGATTTATTTATTTAGGTATTAACAATTTAAATTTAAGTAAATTATGTCATCAATTAGTCAAAGTATATTTTTTATTACCTTAAAAGAACTGATCTCAAAATTATATTATGCCAATTTTTTAATATAATATAAAAAGAGGAAAACTTTAAAATCCCAACATTTTAAATAGCTTAAGGGCCCGTTTGGTTGGCGAGAAAGTAAAGTGAATTTGGAATCTGATTCCTCGGAAAATAAATCTATGGAAAGTAAAGATATTTACATGTTTAGATACTTATAAGAACTCTAATAAGAAAGTTGGGTGGATTCTTATTATAGCATTTGATATGCAACATTATTTCATAGAATGTAATTTAATTTTGACTTGTGTTTCCAATTATATCCCTACAAACCGAATAAAAGTTGAAATCGTTAAATAATGATAATTTGTAATACAAGTTATATTATTAAATGTTAATATTTTTCATTTATGATATTCTAATCATATAATACTGTTATATCATAAATATAGTATTGAAAAATACTAAAAAAACCTCAACCAAGTACAAAGATAAATCTTAAAAACTAATTACTCTTTAAATTTGCCTTAGATATTCTTCTTTGTCAACATCCTGAAGAGTGAAAAAATAATCCATATGATTTGGATTATTTACAAGTTTTAATCCAGCTCTAATATGTTCAGCTTGTGTTAAGAATTTCAGTTTGCTAAGTTCTTCATCTAATTTCTGTCTATTCTCATATTCCTTTTGATTTGACCCTGCAATAGATTCTGCAACTTTAGTCATTTGTTTGTTAGATTTCTCCAAATCTTCAGTAAGCTTTTCAGTGATACGTTCCAAACATGAAACTAAACTATCAGCACTCTTCTTCCTTTTACGATGTGTTTTCTTTGAACTTCCTTCACCTTGAGAATTACCCCCGATTGGTTGATCTCTTTGATGCTCAACATCTTCCTCCTCATTAGATTCTTCATTCTCTTCATCCAAGTTCTCTTATCTGTTTATATTTTCTAGCATATCTATGGGTGCTTTAGCATTTTTCCTGTAGCTCGATCTTGTCCCCAAATAATAGCTAGTTTATCATAGTAGGGAAATGATCTATTCCTCATAAATGAATTATTCGGATGACTCTACAACAATCACAGTATCAATTATTATAAAAATATTAATAAAACATTAATACAAAAAATAGTGCTAAAAAATTATAACATCAATCATTATATAAATCATGTAAAAATATCCTTTAAAAACTAAGTAATCTAATTTGTACTAATCTTTAGATATGCACTAGTCCACATGTTAACGTCTATAGTAACACATTTTTTTCATCATCCCAACCAGAACCACTTGTTTCTCCACTATTTCTCGCATCATAAATAACATGATATTGTTTTTTCAATAATTTACAAAAAGATTCAATGTGTGATTTTTCTTTTAAACCATGCCCTGGTAATTTTTGATCTAATATCATTTCCAATTCTTTCTGATATCCTTTCCTTAATACATTGCCATTTTCACTATCAAAATTTTCACTTTCTTTTAGTTCAAGCATGGTCTCCACTAACTTTTCATCCTCAACAGTAGTGCAAACAAGGTTACTGTCTTCACCTATGCGAGATCCAATATTACGTTCCATACCTGACAAAAGTAATTTTATTTTGATATAATTAATGTTAAATGCAATAAAAATTATATGCATTTAATTCATAAAATAATTATATATAAGACAATAAGTTATATCAATATTAATTAACATTAAGAAAACATTAATTAACGTTAAGAAAATGAAAAATAATCCAATAAATTTAAATAATGCATGTCTTTAACAAAAATATTAAACAACCTAAAGCTACTAAGAATAAAGACCCTAAAAATATGAAAGCCTATATTTTTATCCAATTTTTCTATTTTGCCTCCATTCATCAAAAATATAAACCTGAAGATTGTCGATTGAAACTTTTGAAAAAAAATATCCAAAATCCTACTAACGGGAGAACAGTAAGAATAGTTGAAGAGGAGGTAGGGTTTTATAAAAGAGTTGTCGTAGAGTTGAGAGATAAGGAATGATTGAATTGGCTAGCATATTTTTTATATTAAATTATTGAGGAAAGTAATATAAATATCAAAGGAGTGCTAAGATTTAGAATCCAAGTAAAGTGTTACTACTTTCTCTAGATTGGGAAAGTTTTTATTTTCTTAACTACTCAAAAATAACATGGCCAATTATACCAATGGCCTTGTTTTTCTGGTTCAAGCAATACATGAGCACGTGGGATTTTTTTTTTCCAATAATAGTGAACCGTAGTTGTTACTAGAACTAATGTTTAGAAATTTTTTAGAGGAACACCTTTGAAAAATTAAACATGTGTTAGAATGGCTACGCAGATAAAGAAAGATCACAATTTAATTAAGACTAGAAGAAATAGGATATACAAAATATTAATATGAGTAAAAAAGGAGCTAGAATTAAAACACTGACTCACTAACAATAAGTTCCAAATATTAATTTATAAGATTGATATTCTTACAAATTCTACTTTGGAATGTTTGAATTTCTTTTTGATACATAAAATAAGAAAATGAATGGCATTTATAAGTTAATTATAGTAACAAATTTTAATTTATTATAATTACTACATGTTGGAATATTTACAATTATTTATCTTAATTTAAAATATTTTGTGAATAATATTTAAATTCTTCTAATGTAAATAATATCTATATACTATTAGTACTATTTATATTCTTCCAACAACATGTAGTTTTATTCATATTTGTCGTTTGCTTTTGTGCCTTCAGACTCTCCTCAGATAAAAAGTCAAGTTATGGTTTTGCGTTTTCACTTCTAGACAATTTAAAGGTTATTTACAGTACTAGAATTGGGGGCTAATTTGATGGACTAACGAAGCTCGGGTCCAATTTCATATAAGGGGAGTGAGATTAAATACAAGCATTGAGATTTCGTGATTGACTGCACTTTTATGTTTGATTTGTATTGTTTAAGTGATTATTTTTTAACCAAGTTCTTAAATTTTGCATATTTGGTTGATTTACACCCTTTAAAATTGATTTCAGTTTATGCTGAAACCCATGGAACATTTATGCTGTGACAGGTGCACTGGACTGTGCCCTGGACATGGCTGAACCAGAGAAGCGACTCTGTCGTGAGAAACATTACAGGTATGTGAGCACACACGATGTTGGATATTGGAGACGTAGTTTCTTTCAAGATTTGATGAGGACACTTCGAGATCATGCAAGGAGGAGGGCTGGGGTATAGATTTTGAGTTAAGCTTTAGAGTCACACTGCTTGACCCAAATTTCAGGTATGGTTCCAGAAGTGTGAGAGAGATGCAAAATTTGGGTGTATGTGCTTTAGGGTTTTTGGTATTTTAATTTAAAATTTTATTGTTAGTTTTTAAAGATTAAGTTCAAGCAATGTATTAAATAATATAAGTGTGAAAAAAGGTAATTTAATGAATTAGTCAGTATCGTTAACGAATGATTTACAGATAAATTATATTTACAAAAAATTAAAACTTAGATTAATTTAAAGTAATTTTTTAAAGTTCGAATTAATATTATAAAATTAAGTAAAGTTCAATTTTTTGTATAATTAACTCTTTAAAATTTCAAGAGTTTTTGTTTAATAGAAGTGTCATATAAGATATTTCATATTGGTAACCCCCGCAAACTTAAAAATAGATAACATTATCATTCATAAATGAAACCCTAACAAAATTTAAGACGTTAGAGTTTTTTAAACAATAATTATTATTAGGGTTGATTTAAAAAAATTCAAACTTTACTAAAATCTACAATTTTAACTTGAACATTAAAAAATGACAATAAAATGTTAAAATTTTAATATTTTTGAAAATATAACTAGACATTAATCTTCCCATTGACATCTTTAACACAACGTGCTACATCACTTAGTATCTAGTATCTTTGTCTAGTGAATAAAATGTAAATTTTAATTTTTACATCATCAAATTATAAATTTTATATATAATTTTTTTCTTTTTTTCTCTCTCGAAAACATTTTGCTATCATTCTTCTGCAAGATTGTAACTTTCGCATTTATAGAATTGTTACGAAGAATATGTTCACTTAATTAATAAGCCAAATTTATCAAAATTATTGGTTTATAGTATTTATTTTTTTTTTGATGCTTTGTCTTCTTAAATAAGGGAGGAAGAAGAGAACTGTACTATGATCACACTGAAAACCAAATGACGTCATCACTTATTACAATGTAAGTACCTATAAGCATAATATAATTTTCTTACATTAATATCATAATTTTGCTAGAAACATTATATAAATCACATTGTCACCTACGAAATGCTTTTAAACACTACTTTATATATTTACATATATTACATCAATATTAGCCGGATGACAACTGTTAAACACTACCAAAAACGACGAGCTTTAAAGCACAAAAGAGCAAGAATCCAAATCCCTCTCACAAATGACACAACGACAAACACACACATCGCTCCTCTCAGAATTAGTTGTTTTCTAATAATCTCACTAAACCTAAAACCAAAACAACAATCCAGCTCCATATAATCAAAGAAGGCTTGAATTTTCTCTCTATAACAATTTTAGACAACAAAACAAGAGAAACTCAATCAGTTAAAAATAAGGGATCTCTTTACGAAGAGAGCCACTAGAGGTAGTTGCATAATAAGAGAAAATAAACATTTTGGGGCCTGCAAGGAAGAAGAGAACTGAGAACAGAGCACAGAGCACATGCTCTCTTGGCCAACAATGAAGAGAAATTTGACGAGAAAGAATGAAGAATAAAACTAGAAGCTTTGAAATACCATTATGATCTGTTAGAATATATTTTATATATTCCTTATTTAGTTTTGGCATTTTAAATTGGACATATAAGATAATTGGAATTATTT
>JAOQMQ010096925.1:0-15861 GCA_027563845.1 Erythroxylum subrotundum | reverse complement strand
TAGTATGGGTTTGTGTATTATGAAGTCAATTTTGGTGAATGCTTAGTTTAAGTGGTTCAATTTTGGAAAATAGTGAAGTAGGGATTATGCCCAATTTTTGGGATTTGGGGATTTTAAAAGTTTATGATTTAGATAGTTTGAATATAGATGGAATTAGTGTTTTCTAAGCTCAATTTGATAAATTATGTTATTTATGACATTGAATTTGGGTTAATTGGTTTAGGTAAATTTCAATTGGAAGAAGAAAAGAAGAAATGATTTAATTGATGATTGAGGCAAGCTTCTAGCATCGATTCGAGGTAGGTAATATGTTTAGATTTTGAATTATAAGCAAATTTTGCATTTTTGGAAAATCAAGAAAGTATAAGTGTTTATAAATTTTAGTTTTTGAATGAGTTTGTTAAGAAATTGTATTACTTAAATGTTTTCGAGCGATTGGATATATTACTAAAATTGTTTGGGACAAGTTAATAAAAAAGTTTCGATCTTTGCATTCTTTGATTTTTTTTAAATGATGTGATAAAATTGAGATGCCGATTAAATTCATTGTTTTGAAGTGACTTAAGAAATTTTAACAATGGTTGGAATTCATTGTATTTGATTGGTTTAATTATAAGCTATATTTCGAAAAATTAAGAAAGAAAGTATCGACTTTTATTTAGTTCCAAATGGTTTTGAAAAAAAAAAAATTGTTACAAGTTTGAATGTTCGATAAAATTGTATAAAGGTTAGATTTATGGATTTCGAGTGATTTGAAAATTGTTCTAAAGGTTAAATTCATTGCCTTAAATGATTTGATAAATTGATAAATTATAAAAAGATTTACATTCTTTGATTTTGATATTTGAGAAGTTCTTTGTGTTTTAAGTGATTAAAATATCGTTTATAAAAGTGTTTGAAAAATCATGATTTCCGGAAGCTGTTGAAATTGGTATGAAAATGTTGTTTATGAAAGTGTTTGAAAACTAATGATTTCTGAATATTTTTAGAAGTGTTTATAAAATATTGTTCAGGAAAACGGTTTGAAAATTTATGATTTCCAAATACTTTCGAAATTAGTCATAAATTATTATCTATGAAAAATGCTTGAAAAATTTATGATTTCCAAATACTTTCGAAATTAGCTATAAAATGCTGGTTATGAAAACGTTTGAAAAAAATTAGGATTTCTGGTTATTTTTGAAAGTATTTATAAAATATAGTTTACGTAAGGGGTTAAAAAATTATAATTTCTGACTATATTTGGAAATGTTTAGAAAATATTGTTTATGTAAATATTTGAAAATTTCGATTCCCAAAAATGCTTTTGAAACTGTTTAGAAAATATGGTTTATGCAAATGTTTGAAAATTAGGGTTTTCGAATACTTTTGGAATTAGTTATAAAATATTGTGTATGAAAATCAAAATTTTCGTTTGATTACATTTCCTGCTTTTGGAACGATTTTAGAAATTTGTTATATGCTCAATGATTTAAGCAATTGATATTCTTAATTCCGAATGTTTTTAAGAATTGTAAGTGTTTGAAAATTTGGATTTTCGTACGATTAAGTTATTGCTTTCGAGATGATTTTAAGTAATTTCAAGACTTGTAAACTCCATTGTTTTCAAATTATTTGAAAAACTTGATAATGTTGCTATGACTTAGAAAATTGAAATGATTGATGATTTTATTGTTTTTGGAATAAAAGGTGAAATTGCTATATGAATTTCGGATGATAAATGTGCATTGTGATTTGAAATGTGTGTGAATTTATGATTTATAAAAATTGTTATGATTTATGCATTTCTTTGTGTTTGGATTGATTATATGTGAATATGTGAATTTGTGAATGTGAATGTGTCTTGTATGACACAATGTGAAAAACATTTAAGTTTTGAAATACGCCTTTGGGCGTTCCGATTTTTCGAGCATGAATTATGTGTATTATATGGGTTTGGTTAGGTCCCCTCCGTATGAGTCAGTGCACTAGTCTCCCTTTTGAAAGGCTTCTCCCGCCTGCCCGTTAGTGGCATAGGAGCTCCGATTTCAGACTCCCCTCTGCTCACGGCTGCACAGGACCACTATGCGGGAATGTGCAGTACGTTCCGTTAGTACCAACCCAAACCGTTTGATATGTTCTGTGTTTTCGATTTGTTATTTTGTGATGCATCTTTATGTGCTGCATTCATATTTTGAAATTATTGGTGATTGGTGAGATTTGAAAAATAAGAAATTGAAGATTCAATCGAGAAGGTCTTGAAATTGTTTAAAAATGTTTGCAAAGATGAAAAGCTACACATGTTTGAAAATATGAAAAGCTTGAAAGAAAAACCTTTGAGCAAAAAACTTTACGAAAAATGATTTTTGCTTATGTTTTAATTTGTAAATCCACTGAGCTGTCAAGCTCACCCCACCTTTCATCCCCATCTCCAGGTTTTCGAGCAGGAGATTGGATGAAGACGGTCAAGACATCTGTTTTGCATGTTTATGTAATAGGGTTAGTTGAGATTTTGGCATTTGGTTTGTATCGTGGCTTGAGAATGTCACTTTGGTTTGATGATGTATACGAATTATGAATTAATGTATAGAGTTGAGTTGTGTATGATTATGGATTTGGATTACGTAAGTAAATTATGGACTTGTGTATTTGAATTGAGATGTATGTGAATGTGATTAGATTTGAATGTGACTTGAAATGTGAATTGGAGTCTGGAATATGGGTTGAGAATTTTGGAAGTGTTTTAGGTATAGGATTGCGTTTGTGTATGATTGGATTCCGAACGAGAGGTCCGATGACTTTGAGTTTGGTTGGGATATATAGAAGTGTTTTTTATTTGATTTGCAGATTTTTGGGCTGTTCACAATACAATCGTTATGCTGCCCGATTTTCGATAAAATCGGTTTATGGCATGTTAGAATAAGTATAAGAATAAGACTTTGGTTAAAGATAAATTTTGGGATATGTAGAAATGTATAGGAAGATTCATACGAATTGAGTTTTGTTTGAGGATGAATTTCCAAGTAGGGAAATTGTATGGTTTTGATTTGTATAAGATTGATAAAGAGAAAAGGATTGAATAATAAGAATGATGAAAAAAAAAATTATACCGGTTTTCGGGTTTGGATTAGTCTAAGTTTTCCAACGCGATAGTTTGCTATGTTCGCTTTGGATGTCGGAAAATTGTTTCGATTCGCTTTGAATTCGATCCGTTCGATTGTTTTCGTTTCTGTTTCCGTCTATTGTTTCAGTCTGATTCGTTTCGCTTTCGTTTTGATTCGAGCTCGCTTCTTTCGCTACCGTTCTTTGTGCTTCCGTTTATCGTTTTCGGAAGTTTTCGTTCGTTTTCGTTTTTGTTTCCGCGTTTGTCTCATTTCGCTTTCGCTATTTTTCCGCTTTTGTTTCCTGTTTTTCGTTTCGTTTTCCAGTTGGGGCCCGTTTTTGAGATCGGGTCCCAACACGCATAACCACCAAATCAATGCAAGTAGGTGATATGCTCATGATCACAGCCTCCAGATATGCAGATCATACCTATCAAGCTAGCATAATTTCAGGGATTGCATCAAAGTCAAACATATGTGCTAAAACTCAGGAATGTAAAAAGGACAAACATGATTTTAGGAACAAGATTTAAGCTAACGTATTAATGTACAGTTGTATATATATACATTCTCTGTAATCAAATAGACATGAGCTTTTTGATCCTCCAACCAATCTTTAATTTTTACAGCGTCTAACACTCTTCAATTTCAGCAGGAAGCGATAAGTGGTATGAAAAAATTGGAAAATCAGGTCAGTCAGCTAGCTGATGCCGTGGGGGAGCTGCAGGCCTAGAGTTCCACAAGGTTTCCTAGTCAACCTGAAAAGAACCAAAGAGAAGACGTGTAAGTTCCAAAAATATACCCTAGTTGAAATAATACATGTTTATGATAGTATATGTGTGATAGGAGTTAGAATTTTGCTATGATTAGAATATAAAAGACTTATGACTTGAATTTTTGATCAGGTGGACTATAGTGAGTAAATTGGAATTAATTGATACCATTAGAGAATTGAGGTATTTAAATGCATATTTAGATTAGGAAAATTTTCAAGTAGTAAGATAAATTGGTACATGAAAATTGCAGTGATTAAGCCTATGAGTTAGTGACATTTGGCATAGTTGATACATTGACAAATGACATAGTTAAAAAGTGAAAAGTGGCCTAATTAAATTATGGCATTTGACAGCATTCATTAAGTGACACATGGTTTAATGGAAGTGTGACAAATGGTAGCTTAAGTGCAGGACATATATGACACATGCAAAGAAGACATATGCCTTATGGAGGGAGTGACACCTAGGTGGTGATGAAGGAAGTTTCTACTGGAAACTTTTCTGTTTTGTTCTTATTTTTCACTTTGCTTTCTTCTCTCCACGAAACCTCCCATCTTCTCTCTAACTTCTGGACTGGTTTGGATTATCAACCTTTGGAAGCTTTGTAAGTTATTTCATTAAGAAATAGGTCTTGTGATTCTATGTATTATTACCTCATTGATGCTGAACGTTGCACATTAAACTTAGATATGTGCTGGTTGTTTGGAAGCTTGATTTAGCTAGTTCTTTGAAGTTAAAGAGGTAAGGGATTTCTACACTTGATAGCATGTATTCATATAGGTTTTATGATACCTAATTTAGCTAAAAATGTGGGTTGTGATGTTGAACATTAGGTGCTGGGAAAATAATTCTGGTTTGGCATATGCCGTTTTGGTTTTAATGCATGAAAGATAAAGATTGTGAGCTGTTTACTGAATGACTTTGGAATTGGTTCTGGACAGAAAATTGATGTGTAATTGAGGCACTAATAAGGTACAATTGAAATGGAATTCATGAATTTTGGTGAAGGGGGTGTTGAAGGTGTAATATGTGAGTTAATTGTAGTAGTTTCAATGAATAGGTTTCACTGTACCGACATTGATATTTTGATTATAACTTGATCCGTAGAGCTCCAAATGAGATGATTTTTGATTCAAAATAAACTAGAAACATTTGAATACAAATGTTAAGAAGAAATTGAATTTGAATTATGTTATTAAGGATCTTGAAATTTATCATGAAAGTGAGTCTTGGCTTTAGCTGTAGCACTACTAGGGACAGAAATCATATCCTGTTGTTATTGAATAAATTGTATTGATTTCGGCCAAATCAGACAAAGATGTCTTCATAAAAGTTATATCTTATTCTCTTAGCTTTCGATTGGTATAAATTTTGTAATTTTTTGATATTGGAATTGAGAGTTATGAGGTGTACAACTTGAATGCATGATCATGCATTAGCCAAAATTTCAAATGTACACGGTCTGTGGTATTTTGAGCATAATTCATTGAATAATAAACCAAATTGTATGATCTTGTATCATTAGAAACTTAATACACATAGGAACAATTGTCTAGAAGAAAGTGTTACAGAAATATATGATTTTCTTGATCTTATTGATTATGTAAAATTGACTCAAATTGAGGTGCTTCCAGCAAAAAGCTGGAATAGTAATTGAGTGTGCGAATTTTGACACAATTGGAGTACAATTGATATGTACATAAATTTGTTACATATACCCGAGAATTTGTCATTGTACATACATGATGTACGATACATTTATACATGTGTTTACTCAATTACATAAGCAGTAGAGTAGTGTGAAATTGTTTTAATGTATATAGGAGAGCATGTAGCGCGACCACTTCCGGATATTGCCGGAACGTCAAGGCAATAGGCTTAAGAGAACAATTGTGAGTAATTTAAGATAGTTTCATCTTCAATTGTTCTGTCTGATACTGAATTGATTTGACTTATGTTATATGTGTGTATTGAATTAGGAATGTCTGTGTTGTTGAATGTATGAACCTGTTCTGTTTTTGAATCTGTTAAGTCCTAGTTGTGGGTAAATAGGCATGCTTAGAAGGGGTCTGCAGCTACTCCTGTGACACTTCGGCGTCATTTGTTATTGACATTTCGGTGTCTCATGTTATTGAGATGTAAGTCTCTCCTGTTTTATGATACCAATCATGGTGTCTCCTGTATAAGTCCCGTTACCCACTTCTGTTGATGGATTAGCAGTCATCTAGTTTTGTATTCTAAAATATGTTTGATTTTGATATAAACAAAATTATGTTTTGATTTGAAGGGATTATGCCTTCTTCTGATACTTAGTTATGTTATCTATGCAAACTGTTTTGAAAATTCATGATGTCTGAATTGTTCGTTAAGATAAACTTTTAATGAATGCTTCTGCTATAACTTGATTCAGTATGATTAATTGTCAGTTTATGCATAGTTTAGTTATTACTCACTAAGCTATATCCTTAGCACGATGAATTTGTCCCGTGTAGGTTCTGAGAGACGTTTGTAAAGACTGAGACAAGTCAACCGCAATGGTCAGAGGAGTCTGAGATTTGTTTTGATTATAATGTAATTTTGAGTTTGATTTTGGCTTGTATCTGATATGTATAAATGTGAATGTGTTTGTAAGTTTGTAATAACTATATCTCAGTTTGGATTGGGTTTTAAAACAAGTTTATATTAAGTTCAATTAATATCATGTATGTTTTCCTGAAATGTTTTAGGAAAGATTTCATATGCTTTGGTTTGTTTAATTGTTTTGTGTGGCGTCCATATATCCTTCTAGGGGGTATGTGAGTGTTATAAGACGCTTGCGCTATTACCTTAAGAAGTGGTAAGGAGGTACAAGTGCCAAGGAAGGGGAAGGAGAAAGAAGAAGAGGAAGAAACTAATCTAACAAAGAAGAAGGAGGATCACCGTCCTTGAGTAAGTACTTCACACCCTATTGTCAATGATTTACCTTATGTTCCATTTCCAAGCAGGTTAGCAAAGAATAAGCAATAGGAGACGAAAAAGGAAATATTGGAGGTCTTTCGTAAAGTGGAAGTGAATATCCCTCTTTTGGAAGCAATTAAGCAAGTTCCGTGATATGCTAAATTTTTGAAGGAGCTGTGCACCAACTAGCGGAAGTTGAAGGGAGATGAGAAGATCAGTGTGGGGGGCAAAGTGTCAGCAGTCTTACAAAGGAAGCTACCCCGTAAGTGTAAGGATCCAAGTATTTTTACCATTCCTTGTAAGATCGGTAACATAAGGTATGAGAGATGTATTTTAGATTTAGGAGCTTCGATAAATGTTATGTCTTTATCTATTTTTAAAGCTCTTAATCTTGGTTCATTAAAGGATACCCGTGTTATCATTTAATTAGCTAATAGATCTAACACATACCCTGAGGGGTTATTGAGGATGCTTTGGTGCAGTTTAACGAGCTTGTTTTCCCTACAGATTCTTTTGTGTTAGATATACAGGATGAGGGCTCTTCGAGCCCTTCAACAATTTTGTTGGGAAGGCCATTCTTGAAGACATATCGGATAAAAATTGATGTACACAGCGGGGTGTTGACTATAGAGTTTGATGGCGAGGTCATTCGTTTCAATATCTTTGATGCCATACGTTATCCATTAGATTGTGAGTCGGTTGCCAAGGTAGATATTCTTGACTCTTTGGTAGAGTTATGGTCTCTTCTTTCTACAAGTGACCCTTTGGAGGTAGCCTTGACTACTTTGTTAGAGAAAAAGATTTCTGGATATTGGCAAAGCAAGTTTGAGTTAGTAGAGGAAATAAAGGAAGCAATTTAGGTGCTTGAGACAAGTCCTTTTGGCAAGTATATCCCTCACTTTTTATAATTGCTCGTTAGTACTAATCGACCACTACCTTCTATTGTGCAGGCACTAGAAGTGGAGCTGAAGCCCTTACCAACTCATCTCAAGTACACTTATTTGGGTACTAACAACACACTTCCAGTTATCATAGCAAGTGACCTTACAAAGGTGTAAGAAGAAAAGCTTGTTAGTGTGTCGCAGGAGTATAAGACAACATTGGGATAGAAGGTTGTGAATATTAAAGGTATTAGTCATTCTTTATGCATGCACAAGATTTTTCTTGAGGAAGTAGCTACCCTAGTCTGCTAAGTGCAAAGACGTCTCAATCCACGGATGATGGAGGTGGTGAAGGAGTTGCTGGATGTGGGAGTCATATACCCCATCTCTGAAAGTAAATGGGTAAGTCCTTTGCAGGTGGTTCCCAATAAGTCAGGCATTATAGTTGTGGAGAATGAGAAAGGAGAGATGGCTTCAACTCGAGTGCAGAACGGATGGCGAGTTTGCGTGGATTATCACAAGCTCAACGCGATGAGTAGCACTTTCCTCTACCTTTTATTGATCAGATGTTAGAACGTCTTGCTAGTCATGCTTATTATTGCTTTCTTTATGGTTATTTAGGTTATATTCAGGTTGTTATTGCTCCGGAGGACCAGGAGAAGATGACTTTTACATGCCCGTATAAGAACTTTGCCTACAGAAGGATGCCTTTTGGATTGTGCAACGCCCCCGCTACCTTTCAAAGGTGTATGGTAAGTATCTTTTTTTAGTATCTTGAGAAAATCATTGAAATTTTCATGGATGACTTTATCGTGCATGGGGATTCATTTGAACAATGCCTGGATCACCTTATTATGGTACTTAAACGATGTCTTGAAACTAACCTAGTTCTTAATTTTGAAAAGTGTCATTTTATGGTGCAACAAGGGATAGTTTTAGGACATGTGGTTTTTGCTATGGGTATTGAGGTTGATAGAGCCAAGATAAACCTTGTTTTTTCTTTGCCTTACCCTGCTTCTGTGCGGGAAGTTCGATCTTTTCTTGGCCATGCAGGGTTTTTTCACAGGTTCATTAAGGACTTTTCCAAGGTTGCATAGCCATTGTGTAGGTTGCTTCAAAAGGACAAAGAATTTGTTTTTGATGAGCAGTGCAAGAAGGCATTTGATGCTCTAAAGGAGAAGTTGGCTACTGCACCCATCTTACAACCTCTAGATTGAAGTATGCCATTTGAGCTCATGTGTGACACCTCCAACCATGCCATTGGAGTAGTTTTGGGTCAGAGAGTGGGGTGGATCCCTCATGCTATTTATTATACCTCGAAGACCTTAAATGACACCCAAGCAATTTACAACACCACAGAAAAAGAGCTTATTGCAGTAGTTTTTTCTTTGGATAAGTTTAGGTCTTATTTATTAGGTACTAAGATTACTGTTTGTTCTGATCATGTAGCTTTGAACTACTTATTGGAGAAGAAGGAGGCAAAGCTAAGGCTTATTCATTAGATACTCCTACTTTAGGAGTTCAATGTGGAGATAAAAGATAAGAGAGGCTCGGAGAACGGAGTAGTAGATCATTTGAGCCGCTTAGTGGAGTATGGTACTGACACGTGCCCTATCAATGATGATTTTCTAGATGAACAGCTACATGTAGTATAGTCAACAGCTCCTTGGTACGCTGACATAGTGAATATCTTGGTTTGTCACAAATTTCCTATATATGTCACAAGGCACAAAAGGAAAGGATGAAGAGCCAAGAAAAGTTTTATATATGGGATGATCCTTACTTGTGGCGATTTTGTGCGGATTAAGTCATCAGATGGTGCGTACCTAACATTGAATTTCTTTCTATTTTTACATTTTGTCACTCCTATACATGTGGAGGTCATTTTGGCCCAAAGCGGACAACTCGCAAGGTCCAAGAGTGTGGGTTTTATTGGCCATCTCTATTTTGGTATACATATGATTTCTGTAGGACTTGTGACAACTATCAGTGCACAGGTATGTTAGGTTTCGTGGGGAAACACCACAAATCCCCATATTAATTTGTGAGATTTTTGATGTTTGGGGCACGAACTTCATAGGTCCCTTTCCTTCCTTATTTGGAGTTTAATATATTTTGCTTGCAGTTGGTTACCTATCGAAATGGGTGGAAGCAAAAGCCACTTGAACTGACGATTCTCAAGTGATTGCAGATTTTTTGAAATCCAACATTTTCTCAAGGTTTGGTGTTCTGCGAGCCATCATTAGCGACAAGAGGACTCACTTTTGCAATCGGATGATCGAGGCCCTCTTGAAGAAATATCAAGTGATGCATCAAGTCTCAACTGCTTATCATCATCAGACGAGTGGTCAAGCTGAGGTGTCCAACTGAGAGATCAAGTCTGTCCTAGAGAAGACAGTCAATCCCAATAGAAAGGATTGAATTTTGCACCTCAACAATGCCTTATGAGCATACAAGACTGCATACAAGACTCCAATAGGGATGTCACCATTCAGGCTTGTTTTTAGTAAGCCATACCACCTTCTAGTGAAGGTACATCACAAGGTTTATTGGGCAATCAAGAAGTGTAACATGGAGTCATAAGTTGTTGGTGCCCATAAATGATTACACTTGTAAAAGCTCGAAGAGTTCCAACATGAAGCATTTGAGAATGCTCAGATTTATAAGGAGAAGACTAAGACATTCCATGATCACAACATCTCTAGGAAGACATTTATGGTGGGACAAAAAGTACTTTTATATCATTCACGCTTCAAACTCTTTCCAGGTAAGTTACGCTCACGATGGATAGATCCTTGTAAGGTTACCCAGGTATATCCCCATGGATCAGTGGAGATCAGAAGTGCCAAGACAGGGAAACAGTTTAAAGTCAATAGACATTGTCTCAAGCCTTACTTTAAGGGATTTCAGATTCACAACGTGGAGGTGATGGAGCTTGAACCTCCAACATACATTGGTTAATATTGATTGACAGGGGTCGAGCTTGTGACCTTAACCAAGCGTTTGTTGGGAAGCACCCCAACCTTATCCTTTCTTTACTGTTTCACTTTGCTTTCATTTAAATACCTTATTTGCTTTTTATTTGTTTTGTTTTCATGAATGCAAGATTAGAGCTGTGAATTCTGCTTTCAAGTCGCTAAGCCCTCTTTGAACTAGGGGAGTCTTTATATTCTCATCCCCTTGTGTTTTTATTGATTTTAGTACA
The DNA here is from genome assembly GCA_027563845.1 of Erythroxylum subrotundum. Lineage (NCBI taxonomy): Eukaryota > Viridiplantae > Streptophyta > Magnoliopsida > Malpighiales > Erythroxylaceae > Erythroxylum > Erythroxylum subrotundum. The sequence goes on along the minus strand of JAOQMQ010096925.1, from coordinate 4,982 downwards.
TTAGGGACAATGTCCCATTTAAGTGTGGGGGTGGGGCTAGTTTAAACTTTTGCATTTTTGCACTTGAACTGTGTTAAATATTGAACCATGTCATTCTATTATAGTAGTTAGACTAAGAATTGAGTTGTATGCTTGAATTTGAATTAGGCATCTTGAGTGGAAGGTGAATCGTATAGACTGATTGAAGTAGTTAGTTGCGTAAACTCACTCAATACTTGAGTGATTAGGTAATGTATGAAATTTTGATGGATTTTCATATAAGCACATGCGAGGTTTTGAGCCTATATGACTACATTTTATAGTCATTATATTTCTTTGTTGTGTGTGATGCTCCCCTAGGAAGATTACCTTCAGAACTAGCATTGAACTGGTTTGAAACTACGAGATGCATGCCTTATAAAAATGATTAAGGCCTTCTTTATTTTGAACCCTTAGCTTAAATGACCCACCAACTCATTTTCCTTTGCCAACCCCTTTAAGCCTTTAACCTTTAACCTTGTTTGTCTGTGAATTAATCACCTTACATTGAAACCCGAAAAACCTATTAGCCTTACCCTATTGCAAGTTTAATGAAGTAATGAGTGAGCATTTGATGTATATGATTTAGAGCGGACTTTTGTTTTGTATTCAATTATAAGATGTTTTGAGAGTCACTTCTACTCATGTTTTATTGATTTGTGTTGCTATTATTTCCTTATTGTTTTAATGTTATTCAAAAGAGAAAAAATAAAAAATAAAAAATAAAAGCAGCTTTGTTTTCGACATTATTGATTAAAAGCGTCTTTGTTTCTATTGTTGAAGGAAACGTAGTAGCATTAGTTAGTGATGAGTAGTTGTAGTTCATGGTATTTAGATGCATATCTTAGAATTTGTGTTTGGTTGTCCCTTCTTACTTAGCACTTTGATAATACTTATGAGTTACCCTTTGACCTTTCTACCTTACCTTAACCCAAACCTTTAGTAAAAGCCCTTGTTGATCTATGATAACATGTACTCTATGTGGTAGAGAATTGATGAATTTGCAAGCTTATAGTAGTGAAAGCGCGTCATAATGCTAGTCAAAATAAAATAGCTAGATTACTACTATAGCAGTAGTGGGTCTAGGTCGATCTTATAGAGAGTGTGTGCAAAGTTTATGAAATAAAAGTAACTGGTGTTTAGGTTTAATCGGGAGGGGGGGGGGTTGGATTTTTTAAACAAGAAAATAAAATGAAACTAGACTAATAAAAACAAATTAAAGAAAACATGCGAAAAATGATAAAAGTGGAGAATTCGATTGGGATCCGGTTCTTTGGTTCAATCTAGCCTACATCATAAATAAGCATATTTCATGGATTTGTTATTCTCAAACCTCTCCTAACAACTATTAATCGTGGGTTAATAATTAACTTGAGTTTTCTCTTTGATTTTGTTTAATCAATATACGATCGTTAATTAAACCTAACTACCGAATAACTTGGGATATGATTTCTAGATTTAATTAGGCAGTAGTATTACAAATTAGGAAAACCGATTAATCAAGGCAACAACCACATACAATGCGTCATTTAACCTAGCTCATGCTATCCCTAATAATTACAAATCATTAGTCACTATACATAAATCAGAAATACAACGATTATGTATTACATTCGATTTTAGCAATGGGTTTTCATGAAAACCAATTTAATAGAGCATTAAAATCATCATTATTCAAATACCCAATGAATCCATACAAGATAACATAATCAATTTCTAATGAGAGAAAGGAACATCAAAAATATGAAAGAAATGCTTAACCCGGGTCGTTGGGGTCGATGTCACCTCCAAACTGGTGTTGAGACGTCTAGCCTTTCATGGCTCTCCTTTAAGAAAATGCTTCAGCCCCCATAAAATACCCTATCTGAAGACTCCTAGCTGCTCCCCCTTTGTTTCTTCCGCAAGCTTCTCTCTGTTCTATTTCCCTCACTATTCACTAATATGACGAATAAAATCTTGGTCCATCTCCACTATTCACGTCTCTCTTGTTTCTACGCAACGCTCCCTCCTTCACTGTTCACTGAAGTGACAATTAAAAATAGATGACCACCGTCCCTGTTCACGCCTTTAACCCTCTCTTTAACTCTTGTTTCTTTGCGTTATATCTTGCCTAACTGCCTGCGTTTAATGCCCATAAAATGCAGACGTTGAACATGTAAAAAACAACGTTTGCATTTCAACTTGCATGAAACGCAAACTTGGCTTGTGTTTACTTTTTCACGTCATACATATAAGGGCTATCGTTTTGGTTTTGGGTTGTCCCTCCATGAGCACGTCGTTTTGCTGGCTGGTGCATGAAACATAAAATGTAAACGTTGTTCACTTATCCACCTATTGCTGCAGTGTCGTTTTGTCTTTGTTTTAATCCACCTACATGCATGTTGTTTTGTCCTTCAACTCCCAACTGCTACATGCGTTTTGCTCTTTTGTTATTTCTTCAATTTTCCAACAAGCACTTTTGATTCTTCTTCTTTGTATTTTGATTTTTCTTGTCTTCTTCTTGTCTTTTAATTTTCTTCTTCTTGCTCCATGAAGACAAATGAAAATTAATCTTCAGAAAACGACCCAAATGTAGTGCTTTTGACTCACTTTAATTTCTTAGGTTCCAAATTGCACCTAAAATCGTATATAAATTAAAGTGAGTATCTTAAGTATTTTCGTATCATTAATCGCTAAGTGTAAATGATTAATTGTACCGCCAATTAAACACACATCAATTTCCCCCACACTTAGCTTTTAGCCGTCCTCGGGTAAAACATCCAGATTAAGCTCAAAGATCTGAAACATTTACTCAATTCACATATTTTCCAAGACTATATAATCATAACCATAGATGAATGACGTTCAAAAATCATAGCAAGAATTCAACATTCAATGCTTCTACTCACGATCAATCAACAAGCATCGTCATCGAAAACCGATCAATCCACCACTATAATTCACATGCAAAATCATGGATCAAAGGACTTTTCAAGGTCGTAATATAGGCTAAGGTAAGGTGAGATATATTTGGTTAAGTAGCATGAGAGTTATCAAAGCTAGTGAAACAAATGCAACACTCAATTATACCATCAAGTACAAAAACCCAACATTCACTCACAATTGTGTACATAAACTATGATGAATGTAAAAACAAGTTTCACAACTCAAACTCGAGCTCTCTCACACAAACCACATTAAGCACAAACAAACCAAAGGGATCACTTACACAATTTATGCCAACAACACATTGAAACCATAATAAGTGAACCTTCCAAAACAACATCTACCTTATATCCAATATATTCAAATAACCCATTCATCACAACTTTAGGAGAATGCATTAATCATAAACAACTTTTCAACACATATGCACTTACTCCTTGATACATTTATTTAAATATATATATTTTCATTCTTTTTCTTTTTCTTTTTCTTTTTCTAACATTAAAAGAAACTACATTAACATGAGAATTTCAATTACAAAACATCCCAACATCATAATAAACCCATATATATGGACACCCCACACTTAGAATTTTGTACATCCATTAACTCAATAATCACAAATGCTCCACTAGCTTATGGCTTGGGTAGGACATTTGGGTAAGTATAAAGCATGTATTGTGGTTAGTACACAAAGAAAAGGTATAAAGCTCAAAGGGGTTTATCAAGGGAAAAATCATGTCAATAGGATAGGTTATTTGGCTAATGTAGTTTATGAAAAACAAAGAATGCCTAATCATATCCATATTAATGTATGTGATAAAAAATGTGGCCTTGAACAAAAATTCAGTGCAAAATTGGGACGTACATGTCTTGAAGGTCACACATTATTAAAAGACAATGAGAAAGATATAAATGTGTCAGTCTAATAAGGCTCAAAATCTCACTGGCTTTGTCTACCATTAGTCACTACTTTTCTAAAAATAATGCACATTGACCAATCACAAGAGTAAAAATACATGCCAAAGTTGCTATGAAATTCTCTAGTCAATTTACACTCTAATAATGACTAAATAATCCTAGAAGCAATAGAAAACAAGTAAATGTTTATTTTTTTGTTTTATTGTTTCTCTCATTTTGATTGAAAACTTAAAAGCAAGCAAAAATAAACCAACAAAGAAACACACATGCATAAAAAAATAAATGCGAAAATTTAAAAGTAAAGAAATTTACTTCCTTTAGGTTGCCTCCCAAGAAGCGCCTTTGTTTAGGGTCACTGGCTTGACTATTTCCTCTCCTCACATGACAAAATTATAATCTTCTGATGGCACATGCAGTTTTTCAACGTGAGGTTCTTCAGGATAGGGTATTGGTTGATAATTGTTTCCATTTAGCTCCTTCTTTATCCTCATACTTTCAATCTCAACTGAGTTCAGGCACTCGGGAAATATTTCAAACATATCTTCATCTTTTTCTACCTCGTTTAGTTCCTTCAATATGCTATGTAAAGGTGAAGAGTTAGTTTCAAAAATAATCATGGACTTAGTGCTTACCTCCGAGCAAAATGATATGTCATTTTCTGCTTCGAGCTCCTCCTCTACTTTTTCTACACAAGTATCTTGTTGGAACCCAATCTCGAGACCGGACCCCAACCGGAAAACAGAACGAAAAACGAAAACAAAGCAAATTGAAAGTCAAAACGCGGAATACAAATCGGATCGGAAGCGAAGCAAAACGGACGAACGCGAAAGAAGCGAAACCGAATCGGACAAATTGGATAACAAAATGCGGAATAAAAACGAAAGCAAATTGCGTAAGGACAACAACTAAATTCCGACATCCGGGAAACGAAAATTTTTGAACCACGTCGCGTTGGAACCTTAATACTAATCCCATTCCGAAATCGGTATAATTCACTCAAATTCGGTATAATTTTTTTTCTTCATTTCTTTCTCAAAACATTTATTCCATTTCATCTTTATTCAATCTCATTTTATTCCATCTTATCCAAAATCCCTTTTGGAAATTCATCCATTTAA
>JAOQMQ010096924.1:0-34411 GCA_027563845.1 Erythroxylum subrotundum | reverse complement strand
TACGGTCCATACATGGTGATCCAACGAATTGGGAAAGTAGCGCATAAGCTGGAACTTCCGGCCCATGCAACGATACATCCAGTCTTCCATGTATCACAACTCAAGAAAGCACATGAGGGACAAAACCGTACGACTTCAGCACTACCTGAGTTCTTAACTCCAACCGAACGAGTCTCAGTAGCAATACTGGACAGACGTATCACTAAGAGGAACAATCGGGCAGTCAAATAGTGGTTAATCCAGTGGTTTGATGGGGAGCACACTAATGCTACCTGGGAGTATGTCTTTGACCTTCAGAAGTGATTTCTGGAAATCAATTTAATAGACAAAAATGTTAAAGGGAAGGGGATTGTTACGGCAATTACCGAAGATGAAGGAACTTAAGCGCAGAACGCCGAAGAGCTGGAATTGCAAGGTGTTATACGCAACGTTTAAGAATAAGACTATAGAAGCATAACATGTAGGGAATGATTCTCAAACAATATATATTAAGGATGTTCCAACAATGTACGACACGTCTGATATAATGAATCATGTTGTCTCTCTCTTTATGAACCTTTCTTTGTGATTCTTCTCTGTCTCCCTATCTTTCCTATAACGAATTCTATTGTCCGAATATTCACGTGTGTTTGTTCTGTGACGAACGATTCACATAACAGCATCCATAAGTATATTCGTGCCATTGATCATCTTTACATTCTGTATAACTAAAATTAATATCTGTTCTTGTGTAGGTTTTTGTTAACGTTGGAATCTAGGTTTTTGTTAACGTTGGAATCTTACTTGGATATGTATCAAACTATGCGTTCGCCAAACTCCCACCACACTTGGGTTGGCGGTTCATGCTTGGAGTTCGAGCAGTCCCATCAGTTCTTATTGCTTTGAGCGTTTTAACCATGCCTGAATCTCCTCGTTGGTTGGTGATGCAAGTTAGGCTTGGTGAAGCCAAGCGGGTTCTTGAGAAGGTTAGTGTTTTAGAGAAAGAATCTCAACAACGACTTGCAGGAATCAAAGAAGTTGCTGATATACCACCAGACTGCGACAGTGAAATCATAGAGGTACCAAAGAAGAAGAGTCACGGTGCAGGTGTATGGAGAGAGTTGTTCGTCCACCCTAGTCCTGCTGTTCGACACATCATGATTTGTTCTCTTGGAATGCACTTTTTCCAGCAAGTTTCAGGCATAGACGCTGTTGTTTTACACAGTCCAAGGATCTTTGCACCTTCAGGAATCTCTTCATCCAAAGGGTCTTTGCTTGCGACTGTTGAAGTTGGATTAGTGAAGACACTCGCCATTTTTGTTGCTACAGTTTTACTAGACAAGAAAGGACGACGACCATTGCTTCTAGCCAGTGTTCTCTGCATGTTAGGAGCACTCATAACTCTCGGGACTTGCCTTACAGTGATTCAACACTCTCATGAGAAACTGAAAGTGGCACTTGGCATAAGCATAGCTATGGTATACGTTTTCGTGGCATCATTTGCCATTGGAATAGGTCCAATGGTTTACGTTTACTGCTCAGAGATCTTTCCATTGAGACTAAGAGCTCAAGGGATGGCTTTGGGGATTGCAGTGAACAGGTTGTTCAGTGGGATAATATCAACTTCCTTCTTGTCACTATACCATGCCATAACTATTGGTGGAGCATTCTTCTTATTTGCAGGGATTGTGTATGTGTCTTTTGTGTTCTCTTTTCATGTTGTCCGGAGACCAAAGGTAGATCTCTTGAAGATATAGAGTCCCTTTTTGGCAAGTTATGGGGATGGAGGTATGTTGTGAAAGAAGAGCAGAACAAAGCTGGTGAAGCTTAATGATTTTCTCTTTTTTTTTTCTAGTTTTATTCTAGATGGACGGTCAAGATTTGTCTCTTACTACTTTATTATATCAAACTTGTTACGTTATGAATTATTCAAATGGAATTTTCTTTTATTCTGGCTTCTCAATCTATCTAGGTTGAAGATATGGAGTACTTTTGATTACCTTTCAACGTCCTTTTGTCCCATTATATCTATACATATAGTTGATATAAATCATCATCACCGCACCTAGTCTAAAATTTCACACTGAAGCAGGATCTAAGGAGGTCAATAGTACGTAGCCTTATCCCTACATAATAGAGAGGTTGTTTCCGATAGACTCACATGCAAATGAGACAATATAAAAGATGATGCAGATTATAAAAAAAATAGGTAAAACAACATCAATCCATAAAAATCATAATAAAAATAACAAAAGATATAAATATATATAAAATAATGAAAACAAGACTAATATTAAAAATACTACAAATGCTAATAATAATAATAATAATAATAATAACTAATACAAATACGAAAAGACAATACAAATATAAATGTGAACTTAATATCTACTGATAAAACTTATTAGGAATTGTGAATTAAGTCCTCCAAGGGTTTTAGAATTTATTTCGATAAAAAGGCAAGTAGGTCTCCTACATGTAGGTTGATGGACTAGTGTTTTAGGTCAAAGTGCCAAAATTGTGAAGGCCCAGCCTAACCCAACTTATTTGTATGGCCCAGCCTAACCCAACTTAAATTAACTAGACTTTGAGCCAGACTACAGCTGTCCGACTTGAGTTGAAGCCCGAAAGTTTCTCATAATACGATGTCATTTTTGCTTGCCTTGCCCGGTTCGGTTGAAGCCCTAAACTTTTTGAAAAAAAATCATTTTTTGAATTTTAAATTAAAAAGAAAAAGAAAAAGCTTGGGCCAAGCCTACCTTGATAGGGCCTGGGCTTTGATCATGTGTCTAGGACCCGATCAAGTCTCAGGTAGGACTCGATCAATCGTCGATAGGTTTATCTCATGAGTCCAGATTTTCTGTTCAATATTATTCTATCTTATTCTGTCTCATGAAATATCAACCATTTATTTTGTGGAACCCACGCGGGACTCATGCAGAACTCACATAAATAAATGGCTGAGATTTATTGAACATAATAAGCAGGGACGGATCCAGAAAATTTTTTGAGTGAGGGCAAAATTTTACTGGAGGCAAAAAAAAAATTTTAGTAGGGGCAAAATTTTAATAATAGCATAATTTTAATTTTTTTATGAGTTAAAAATTTAAAATGATTTTTTTTTAATGAAAAATTCTTTGGAGCCAGTAGGGGCAAGTGCCCCCATTGCCTCCACTGTAGCTCCGTCCTTGATAATAAGACACCATATAATATTGAACAGAGAATCTAGACTCCTATCTCATTGCCGTCGTTACGTTTTTACTCTCAAATTTTTAAAAATTAAAAAATAAAATTGATCTTATTTAATTAAGCTTTGAACTGGCCAAACTCAATCAAGCTCAAACTCGGGCAGGTTTCGGTCCAATTCACTGGCAACGTTACTCATGCTAGCTGTGAATTACAAATTATTTTGTGGGTGGCAGCTAAAAAGAATATTAAAATGATACTTCTTAAATTTCTATAAATTTTGTATTAAATTAGCGTTTGACAATATTATATTTGTGAAAACTGATTATCATTTCTGTTAATATAGATTATCTTCATTCAAAACCCAAAAGTGAACCCTTGGCCTTGTGCATGGAATTATTGAACAACATAAATGGCTTCTCTTCATATTCAATTTTAGGATACTTTGAGAAGATGTGACATTGGTGGCAAAGAGAAAAGAATACTAATAAACAACTTCTTTAGAAAACTGAAGATAAGAACTGAAATTGAAAAGACAATTCCATTTGAGTAAATTGAACGTTAGTGATCGTTTCTCTCCGTCTAAATGCAACTTTAGATCATTAAGCTTCACCACCTTTCTTCTGCTCTTCTCTCACAGCATACCTCCATCCCCATAACTTGCCAAAAAGCCCTTCTATGTCTTCAAGAGATCTACCTTTGGTCTCTGGGCACCATGAGAAGAAGAACACGAAAGACACAAACACAATCCCCGCAAATAAGTAGAATGCTCCACCAATAGTTATGGCGTGGTACAGTGACAAGAAGGAAATGGATATGATCCCACTGAACAATCTGTTCACTGCAATCCCCAAACCCATCCCTTGAGCTCTTAGTCTCAATGGAAAGATCTCTGAGCAGTAAACATAAACCATTGGACCTATTCCAACAGAAAAAGATGCCACGTAAAAGTATACCATAGCAATGCTTAATCCAAGTGCCGCTGTCAATTTCTGTTGAGAATGATGAATCACTGTAAGGCAAGTCCCGAGAGTAAAGAGTGCTACGAACATGCACACAACACTGGTTAGAAGCAATGGTCGTCGTCCTTTCTTGTCCAGTAAAAATGTGGCAATAAAGATGGCGAGTGTCTTCACTAATCCAACTCCAACAGTCGCAAGCAAAGACCCTTTGGATGAAGAAATCCCTGCCTTTGCGAAGATCCTTGGACTGTATAAAACAACAGCGTCTATGCCTGAAACTTGCTGGAAAAAGTGCATTCCAAGAGCACAAATCAAGATGTGTCGAACAGCAGGACTAGGGTGGACGAACATCTCTCTCCAAACGCCTGCTCCTCGGCTTTTCTTCTTTGGCAACTCTATGATTTCGCTGTCGCAATCTAGTGGAATATCAGCAACTTCTTTGATTCCTGCAAGTCGTTGCTGAGCTTCTTTCTCTGAAACACTAACCTTCTCAAGAACCCGCTTGGCTTCACCAAGCCTACCTTGCATCACCAACCAACGAGGTGATTCAGGCATGGCTAACACGCCCAAAGTAATAAGAACTGAAGGGACTGCACCAACTCCAAGCATGAATCGCCAGCCCAAGTGTGGTGGGAGTCTCGCGAACACATAGTTTGATACATATCCAAGTAAGATTCCAACGTTAACGAAAACCTACACAAGAACAGCCATTAGTCTTAGTTGTACAGAATTTAAAGATGATCAATGACAAGAATATACGTATAGATACCTCTGTGAAGGACGTGAGGAAGCCACGCATTGATGCTGGAGCGACCTCAGCTGTGTAGACAGGAGAGATCATCATGGCAAAGCCAACACCAATACCAGCAACAAAGCGACCAACCATAAGAAAACTATAATTGGTGGCGAAACCCATCAGGATGGCTCCTGCAAAGAAAAAGCATCCGGCAATTACAATGGTGTAGCGACGCCCGAACATGTCTGAGGTCCGACCAGCGAAAGCTGCACCGACAAGGGAGTAGATACTGAGGAGACCAGCCAGAAGTTCCAGTCTAACATCGCTGAGATGAAACTGTTCTTGGATGAAGATTGTTGCTCCACTCATTACACCAATATCTGAAAGTTGTTCAGAACAGAAAGAAACGTTGGAAATTCTCCTCAGACGAAAGAAGCCATAAACAGAACTACTGATCATGTATTTTTGATGATGAACTTACCATAACCCATCAACATAGAGGTCATAGAACCTAACAGCGAACAGCCAATAGCATACTTGTTTGCCTTTGGTTTCTCTGGACTTGCAGACCCTTCAACTACTACTTTATCTGTTACTGCACCCATCTTTCAATGCCTCAGAAGGGATGTAATCTACACAGAAATAGAGACAGATTTTTAAAAAAAAATTGAACAATTTTTCTGTTCTTCTCTGAACTCAAGTGACCACAGGAAACAAGATGATGATGGAGAAGCAAAAGAATTTACAATTTGAAAATTCAAGAATTGCTGAGCCACACAAACAGTATTTATAATGAACACAAACTCCACATTATTACATTCCTTGTACAAGAATTGATTAAAGGCAAGCTTGTACCTAGATGAACAAACCAATGGTTATTGCCGGAAACACGAAGCGACTATGGTTGTACTGTTTGCTTATCCAACTTCTTGTGAGCTCATCCAACTTGAAGATAGACATATAAAACAGAAAGAAACTCTAAATTTAAGCTTTGACACAGTTCTGTAAGCAGGAAATTTTGGTGGACACATGTGGATATTAGGTAACAATTCTGATTTATGTTAGTGGTTTGTATCATCCTAACGATCATGATCTAGAAGAAGACTTTTTAAGTTTTATTTTTGGTATTTTTATGTTTTAACCACATGAATCCCACTTCTTTAGCTGACTATAGATAGCAATTCAAACCAATCAACAAGAATTCCCAACTGGAAATAGACATCCATAATCTTTTTGTATAACCTTTGTTTCTCAATGGATTTTGATTCCATGTCTAATCGTATAATTTAAAGCTTGACTCTAAGCTCTACCTTTTTGTGTCCACCAAGATTAATAGTTTAATACCAACCGCCAAACTTGGAGATACATATGAGATCTCATCTTGCAGGGTTTGGATTGGAGTTCCATTACGTGTATATTAGTACTAAGAATAGAAAAGGCAATTTAAAATTGCCAAACTTTCTAAGAGATTCCTTATTAAAGATAAAGCTGAAAACTAATCTCTGCTGTAAAGCAACTTATTTCCATCTTAACTTTTGACCAAATTTAATCAGTTTAATCGTAAAAAATTTAATTTGATTGACTTTTAACTTTTTGGTTCAATTTACTTTAACAAATCTTGTTATTAAGAAACGATTAGTCTATTAAGTAATAGGTTTATTTTTAAATTAATAAGTCTATTAAGCTATCCAAGGTTTTATTTTCCTTTCTTTATACAAATATTTTATTTTGTAAATTATAATTCATATTCATCTTAAAGATTATTAGTATTCTAAACCAAAAACTAAATAGGAAATGATATTCTCTATTTAAAATCTTCAAAATATAGTTTAGATTGTGCAATTTTACAAAGAGATTCGTCTTTTATTTTAGGTTATTTAACAATCAGAAATTGTTAATTAGAAGTCAACCGTCTAGGACAATGACTAAGTATAATTGTAGATTGAGTGATTATAACTAAATATATCTTCAATTATCATTCATCGGATCTTCCACGGGAATAGGTAGAACAAAATATTCTACATATCTTTGTTAACTTATTAACATAAAACACTTGATCCTAGAATTAAATCAGATTCTGATGGTACCATTGCATTGAAAAATATGAAATGTGGCCATCTTAAATTGCGCAAGGAAATGAATATAATGCTTATTGTCAGTAAGTTTCCTTTTATATTTGATGAATTGCTCCATTTAGATATTACTTTTTGCTCAACATATTAACTAATGAGTAGCTTAAGCCTAAAATCCAATTTGCTTATAGTAGGTGCTCAGACAAATAAAATGGTTTATCATCTGCTGAAACAGCTCGATTCTCGTTTGCAGGTTCTTCAACAATAATCCCTTTCACTCCTTCGGAGTTGAGTGATTATACGAATTGTTTTCACACAAACCGCTTTCTTGGCTATGGAGGATTTGGCACTGTTTATGGGGGCACCATCTTTGGAAGGGAGGAGAGGAATGTTAATGGCCTGCAAGTGGCTGTGAAGGTCTCTCGCAACGCAGAACAGAAAATGAGGAATCAGTGGGATATAAGCAAAAGAAGATGATGTGAATTGCTTTGCAACATTTCAGTTAACATTGTTTTGGACTCATTTTTAGAATTAAGTGCTACTACAGGACAAATCCCATGTTCAAACTGTTTGCAGAATTCCCAGGAAAAAGTCCTTTATGTATTCTATTAGAAGACAAGCCCTTTTGGTCCCTTCTTTTATTACAAGCATAATTATAATTGCTCTGTGGGGATGAACTGACGAGCTTGTTCCCTTCAAGCCATTCCCAATTAGGGGATGTTCACTCATGATTCAAGACAAACAAATGCACCTATCTAATCCATGAATTAAACCCACATTGCTTTTTTTTTTCTTTCTTTTTTCATCTACCATCGTCTTTGCCTTTATCTGAATCTGAATTATTCTTAATTGTCTCTTTCAATTGTACTTCTAGGGCTGCTGGAACAGTCATTTGGCCTTTTTTTTTCTTGAGTACCTGGAAAAAATGTTAGTCCTGAATCTATAATTTGTAAAAGTTAATAACATTTTGTCCACTCCCTTGTGTTTCCAGGCTGAAATCAAATACCTGAGTGCAATTAGACATCCCAATATCATTATGCTGATTGGCCATAACTTGTCTACCCATTGATGCAAAATGGAAGTATCATGAGTAAATTACAAGGTAATATCTAAATATAATAATGCAAACGCCTATTTTAAACATGATTAGATTTGAAGTATAATGGCCTTTTTTTCCCCTTCTCTTTCTATTTTTTCGTGAACAGTTAATAGTTATTGGAGTAGATACTTCTATTTTTACATTTGAGCAAAAAATAACTATATGTTCTTATGATTGGTGGATTGAATTGGTAGTAGATAGCCTTTTTGTGTCCACCAAGATTAATAGTTTAATACCCACCACCAAACTTGGAGATACATATGAGATCTCATCTTGCAGGGTTTGGATTGGAGTTCCATTACTTGTATATTAGTACTTAGAACAGAAAAGCCAATTTAAAATTGCCAAACTTTCTAAGAGATTCCTTATTAAAGATAAAGCTGAAAACTAGTCTTTGATGTAAAGCAACTTATTTTTATGTTAACTTTTGACCAAATTTAATCGGTTTAATCGTAAAAGTTTTAAATCGGCCAATTTTTTGTTCGATTTTTAACTTTTTGGTTCAATTTAACAAATATTGTTGTTAAGAAACGATTAGTCTATTAATTAATCGGTTAATTTTTTAAATTAATAAGTCTATTACACTATCCAAGATTTTATTGTCCTTTCTTTATACAAATATTTTATTTGTAAATTATAATTCATATTCATCTTAAAGATTATTAGTATTCTAAACCAAAAATTAAATAAGAGATGATATTCTCTATTTAAAATCTTCAAAATATAGTTTAGAATGTGCAATTGTACGAAAAGATTCGTTTTTTATTTTAGGTTATTTAACAATCAGAAATTGTTTATTAGAAGTCAATTATCTAGGACAATGACTAAGTATAATTGTAGATCTTTGGTAATTTAAAGCTTCTTAAAATTCCAAAAAAAAGTATAATTGTAGATTGAGTGATTGTAACTAAATATATTTTCAGTTATCATTCATCAGATCTTCCACGCGAATAGGTCAAACAGAATATTCGTAAAAGTTTTAAATCGGCTAATTTTTTGTTCGATTTTTAACTTTTCGGTTCAATTTACTTTAACAAATCTTATTGTTAAGAAACTATTAATCTATTAATTAATTAGTCAATTTTTTAAATTAATAAGTCTATTAAGCTATCCAAGGTTTTATTTTCCTTTCTTTATACAAATATTTCATTTGTAAATTATAATTCATATTCGTCTTAAAGATATTAGTATTCTAAACCAAAAACTAAATAGGAGATGATATTTTCTATTGAAAATCTTCATAATATAGTTTAGATTGTGCAATTTTACAAAGAGATTCGTCTTTTATTTTAGATTATTTAACAATCAGAAATTGTTTATTAGAAGCCAATTGTCTGGGACAATGACTTGGTATAATTGTAGATTGAGTGATTATAACTAAATATATTTTCAGTTATCATTCATCAGATCTTCCACGCAAATAGGTCGAACAAAATATTCTTCGTATCTTTGTTAACTTATTAACATAAAACACTGGATCCTGGAATTAAATCAGATTCTGATGGTATTATTGCATTGAAAAATATGAAATGTGGCCATCTTAAATTGCGTAAGGAAATGAATATAATGCTTATTGTTAGTAAGTTTCCTTTTATATTTGTTGAATTGCTTCATTTAGATATTTGATGAGCCTTACTTTTTGCTCAACATATTAACCAATTAGTAGGGTTACTTGCAAATGTGATATAATGTATTATGTTGATTGAAAAGGAGAATCAATATAGAAAGCATTGTTTGAATATCCTAATCATATTTGCTTGACTTCTAATATTGGAAAAATAAAGTATCAAAGGATGAATATGTATGCATTATTACTCATTTTATTGATAACCTGCAGAAAAAGAAAATTCTCTTTAAGTTGCTAAAAACTCCTCTTGTGAACAAAGTGGCTCTTTGCTTAGCTCGATGGAAGATTATCAATCTCATTAGACAATGCTTCTTATAATATGTCTACTTGATGGAAGGTTGATTAAAGGATTTTATCAATCTTATTGGACAATGCTTCTTTTGATTACAATATAGTCAAGTTTAGCCTTACTACAAAAGATTTAAGCATTCCTTTCTACCCAGATTTTGTACATAGATGCACCGAGACAAATAGTTGAATCTTCTTCTAGCTCAAGTAACATTATAAGAAATAGGGGCTCTTAAGAATGTGATTGCAAAGCGTATTTGTAGTCAATGTTTCGTCTCAAACTTGAGCAATTTGAATTAAACATTTATTTAAAACAGTATGTTATTAATACAAATAGTGACATTGATATATTGACTTCTAAACGATTTCTTATTTTAGGAGTGTTGGGTAGATAACTTTTCGTCGGTAATTTGTAACGGTTTCTTTTTCGTCAGTAATTTTCCGTCGCTAATTTTTACTTTCCTCGTAATGGGTTAAGATCTCTGTTAAAAAAGATTTATTTAAGTAACTTATTTTCAATAAATAATTATAACTATTTTGTTTATATTTTAAGTTACAAAATCTATTTTAATTGTTTGTTAAAGAAAAAAAACACATTCTTCTTGAAGCAAAGATGACAGAAAAGAAAAGATGATATTTAAAAACTTGATCTCAATTTTATTATGAATTTTATAACAAAAATATTTTATTTTAGAGCAAATTTTATAAATATTTTTATTCAAACTTAATGTAATTTTGTATTCTAAGAGCTAAATTAACATCACATTATAATTATATTTTATATAATTATTAAAATGTTTAAAATATATGAATTTATATATTGAACCCAAACTTTAAATTTTTATAATAATTCAAATTTACGTTTAAAAATCTTAGGATTTTAAGAAGAATTAATTAAAATTTACTTAAATCCAATCCAGCCTAGCCCATGTACAGCTACACCAATTAGAAGCAAACACAATATTACCACACGCATATACCCAATCAGCAACCACATATGTACCAACAGAACTAATTTCACATATATTTTTCAGGATGTCCCAAGCATTCGCATGATCTCTGTACATGAGAAAAGGAAATATGAGAAAAAGCCTACTTAAAGCATTTATTTCGCAAGAAATATGGATTGCATTAATAAATAGGAGCAATATAGTACGTTTTACAAACCTCATCAGGAATGCCACCAGTGGGCTACGAGGAGGGAGGAATATTTCCATCTGCGGGTTTCACAATCTTTTACCCTTATATCTCTGAAGTGGAACTCCTTGAAAAAATGATTGCTATGAGACTAAAACAACAACTACAAAATTACAAGTAATCATGTACATTTTTCCGATTTGGCTCCTTAGTAGTGTTCATCTACTTCTCAATACCCTGTTGCAGATACTGTATCAAGTCATAACCAGCAGTGGTCCATTTGTTGTAGGCATCTACACAAACGTGAATCATAAAATTGGCAGCTTCTCGGTCACTCATTTCAGGATGAAACCTTTTCCGCAGATTCCCGATTGGATCACCACGGCTGAAGCAAGGCAATCCACTGTCTAGCATTAACATCACGGTGTTGATTATCCCATCCATGTAACGTCGGGCTGCAAGATAACCCTTCACACATAAACTGTGGGACAATGAAGCATAAAAGTAATCAGCTCTCTCATAATCATGAAAAAAGGTAGAACACCAAGAGACGCAGATGTCTTACCTCACAAACTGGAACCAGGTGTCACTCTTCATAACACCAGATGGATCTAGTAACTGAGTCATCTCATGGCTCAGCTTGAAGTGCGCACTCTCGAATCGCATATTTCCACCAGGTGATGTCTCCAAGATAAAGCCGAAGTCTATATGTACAAGTCTCCCCCCACTGCATTTGCACATAAATCAGGTATGAGGTATCATTTTCTCCTCAAAATCCTAAACAACTAAGATGCCTTCAAGAATGGGAAGCCAAGAGGTTGGGCTTGCCAGACTAAAGTTAGTAATATGGTCATCCACGTATGTTATGTTGTTTGTTATTGATACTACCAATAGTTAGTTGATGTTAAATATCTTTAGCTGCAAATACTACTTTACCCCAAAAGCACGTAAATTTTAATGATTTGAAATGAGGAAAATCGAAATAATACATACTTGTGAAATAGAAGATTTCCATTATGTCTATCTTTCGGCTGAAGTAAAAGGCTAGCAACTGCGTAGCCAGCACTGCTAACTATAAAGTTCTCCCTTGCAGCTTCAAAATTTGGAGAGCCTACAGGCCCAAAATCCTGCTGAAAAATCTCATACAACCCCCCATCCGTTGTTTCACCCATCTGACTTCTGCTTTTTGAGTTGGGAACAACCTGTATATTTAAAGAATAGCTGTTAAGAAGAATGTATAAGTGTGATCAGAGGACTCCCTAAAACTGTTAGATGATTCCCACATGCAATCTTCATCTCTGCATCAAATCCAAGGTTGGTACTATGAGGTTAAAATCTTACAGTGAAATACACAACTGTAAATATTATGCATGTTTTATTCGCATCTTTTCTTCTTTCAGCAATATTTCAGTGGTCTGAACTGTATCAAACAATTGTATTTATATCCGTATCATCTAAGATAATTGCACTCACCGACTATAAGGTTTGCATAATGTTTTCATGTTCTGAACAGTTTTTCAATACATTTTGGAACAACCAACCTTCGACAAACTGAATCATCCCACCCAAACTATGAACTATGAAGAACAAGCTTAGGTGATGAGGATACGAGGATAGGCAATAAATTGGCAACTAATCAAGTTTGCATGACAGAGTGATTCGATAAGCATGCCCAATTTTGCAAAAACAGGCATCTGACTAAAAAAATCAACAAGAACATCTCGTAGATAAGTAGTCCCATATTAATTTGCTGAAGCATAAATATTTAATTATTAAGCCCACAAGAATTTGACCAGAAAGCACAAAAAAGGAACCATATTCAGTGAGAATACTCACGTGAAAAGAATCATGGGGAAAAATCTAGACAATTATCAAATAGAACCAACATCATCTTGTTTGTTCTGAATTATAGTGGAATAAAAAGGTAAAGTTGGGAAATATTCAGATCACTAGCTACAATTTACAGTAAACATGTTTTCGAGTCAATGGCATTGGGAGAGCATCATGATATGCAAGTCAAATGTTTGAAAGTGTAATGAGTTCCATGTTCCAAGCCAAGGATCTGAGAATGTCCATTAAATTCAGTTGGCACACCATTCATTTGTTTAAAGTAACAGTCTGGAGGTGAAGACAAAAAATTAAATATAGTAAGACAAAGACTCACCTCAATTATACCTCTCTCTGGACCTGTTGGTAGAACACCATAAGGATATACATAAAGGTTAACCCCAACTGCTTGAAATATGTCTCTAAGAAGTGATATGACTTGAAGGGCTAGAACATCTTGTCGGCAATCATCGCCAACCTTAAAAGACATGTGGTCAATCAACCATCATTGATACAGATAAAAAAGAACCCTAATTTCATACATCATGGTTATAAACTAAGAGGTGCATTTTATTTTCTTTAAACCCGCATTTTATCCATCAATAATGAATAAATAACCTTTCTGAATGTATACCTTGAAAATGCATCCTTCAGGATATATGTTATTCGGGTCTCCATCACGATCAATCACATCAAATGCCACCAGGATTGGTACTTTTGCTGCTGATTGCAAAGGAATCCCACTGTCCACACGTATACCTCTGACAAGCTTATTTGTGGCGGTAGGTAAATAAAGATCATCACCCTCCATTTCAATTTTCTCCAGCTCCCTGTTGTACCAAGTCAATAAAAGAATGGCCAGATAAAAACATAAACAAAGTGCTGTGAAATGTTACACAACAACAGATATACCTTCGGATGCCAGCTCGCCTTTCATCCTTAGGGAGTGGGAGGAGCACACCAGAAATGGAAGTAACTTTGTCAAAGAAGTCAAATTCCCTCCTAAACATGTCACGCGCCTTGGGACTGAAACCATCAATAATACGCTGTCGAACAATTGGCAACAGTTCTTGAAACGAATTATTCTGAAATTAAGAAACACTTGCACAGTCATTACCCAAATGTTAAAGGTTACATCAAGTTATTTATCAGTCCAAAAACCTACATGCAGATGCACAAAGAAACATACTTGTAGTGCATCAAGTTATTCACAAGAATTCACCTCAAAATCTAATTATAGTATTATACCCCAGATGAGCGTGCATAAAACATTGCAGATTTCAAATCAGCGGTGATTTATTCATTAAGCATTTAAATGAATAAAGAAAAAAGTTATATTCCATTAAATGGGCTTGAAAATATCATTTTCATCACATACACCACAAGTACAAAAATAGGAGACCAACTTCGAGAGGCATTTACTGCATGAGAGGCCACAACCTCTACAATATACAGTTAGAAGAAGTGTATTTTCTGTTAGCAGCCTCTTCGGTGTCAAGTTTCAATGAACTGCAGAAACCTGCCAAACATACCTTTCCAGGGGCAGGATCTTTTCCGGATTCTGGTGCACACGTCTCACCCTGTACACATGAATACACAACTTAAGAGAGCTAAGACAAGAAATTTTGAGATGTAAGAAGACATATCAATGTCACAACCATCTGATTCAACCAAATATGCTTATGTCTGTCACCTGAATATGCCATATCAGAATATGAGCAAATATGTCACTTCTCTGAGCTGCTCTAAGCAAGTACCCTTCTACCAATTTCTGCGAATTCATTGCAGCATAAATCAATATTACATTGTACAAGCAATTGGCACACAATAGAAGGACCAATATAACAAATTGATGAACAAAACAAACAAGTTTACAAGGATTGTTGCATTGATGCCCAGTAATGCTGGAAACATAGAGTTGAAGGTGAATTATGTAATTTAGCAGCTCAGCATAGTAGTCAGTGGTCATTGCATACCTCATCAAAAGGGTAAGTATACTTTGAGTTTGTTTGACAATAAGTTGCCAAACAAACAACCAGAAGTCCTGCCCCCAAATTACATAAATTATAGAGATAACTGAAGTTGGAAAGTAGTTATGGAGATAACACCTAGCTGATAGCTCCCATGCAAAATCTACAAGTAACCTACCTCATCATCATATCTCAAAGCCTGCACCAACTGTGGCATGAAGAACGTCACTCTCTCAGGAGGATAGGACTCCAAAACCCGAAGAACATAAGCCATGACACGATGATGACCTTTATATGCTGGTGTAAGGAACTCAAGAGCTTTTGTAATAGAGCAAGCAGCCCAGTGTGGCAATTGTTGCAAAAGCACAGAATCTTCATCAACAGCCTTTGGGGTGACAAAATATGGCAATGCTTCAGGAATGCAGCGGACATCCAATATATGTGACTGCAACATACACAGCAGGAAAATCAAGACAACAGACTAGTTATGATGCTTTGAAATACAAAAAGGATCACATGGTATGACAAAGGAAAATCCGCTAAAAATAATTTTTCAGCTTTCGCCTATTTTAAGCTCTTCTTGGTATGGGCAACAGACCTGAACCAGATGAGTAACTTCAGCCTTTAAGAAGCTGTTGGCTGGGAACCTTGAGGCCAAGCATAAGGCAATCCGAGGATCCACAGAGAAGGCAGTCCTAGCATATTCAATCCACTTTTCTGAACTGATCTTAAGACGAGAAGTACTATCCCTGAAATAGTGGAGTAAAAGTTAAGGACCTACAACACTAATCACAATGCAAAGAGCAAGAACTTGAAGCGAACTAACAGAAGTAATAAAATAACTTTCAAAGTAGGCAGAATGAGTAACAAAATTATCGAAATGTTTACTTAGAATTAGTGGGTTGTGCCCAAACTTCAAGCCTGTCTGCCTCATGCTGGCATAACATCAAAAGCAGCTGCTTACGTTTTTCTATTCCAACAGCATAGTTCTCTATCTGGCCCCAGACAGGATGATACTGGGTATTCTGCATCACTTAAATTCATTAGATCACTTCAATTTTCTGGCAACCTCTCCATTCTAATCAAGCATTCACTTCAGGTCAAAAAAACACTAAACTACTTTATTACACCCGATTCTCCAGCTTCCCCACATGTAGAGGATAATTCTTATAATAGTCAATATAGAGAAGAAAGAAATAATGATAGATTAACAGATTTTTCACAAAAACAGGAGCTTACATGTTTCACTGATAAATGGTGGTCAACAAAAGTTTTGGGAAATAGAGTCTCTTATCAAGATGCAAGAAACAAGTCTCAATGTTTTGAAAGTAGATTGTAGCTGTCTTACCATATCAACAGGGGAAACCCCATTCTCTTGGTCACGACCTTTTGGATCAAGTTGAACAGTTTCAACTAGCTCATTTGAGATATAGTGAACCAATAATGAGACAGACTGAGCCTCACTTTGAGCAAAATTGTTATTGTTCATGTCATACCATTCAGGCTCAAAAGCAAACCAGCCCAGACAGGCCCTGAAACATTCACCAAGACAACTTTTCACTTCAATGCTAAAGCATTATATAACAAAAATCATAACACTAGGCATTTCTTCATTTATTTGGTGCAATTTCTCTGCTTTATAGTACAAAAATTCTAGCAACTACATTTGAATACTCACGCTAAGCCTAACAAATCACCGTATTCATATAGGAACTATACACACAGAAATCAGCCAAATTTATGAAATAAGCCTACGGATTTAAGTGTGTGCACACAGAGAAAGAGTAACAGAGAGAAAAATAGTACTGCAAATTACTCTGCCAAGTGAAAACCAAAACTAAAGCTACAAATTACAGGAGTTGGTGTTGTATTAGAGTCACAAGACAGCTAATCATATCAACATATTATAATAACCAATGTGTAGTTGGCAAAAGTAAAAAGAAATTTTTTTAACAGAGAGGTCAATAAACAAATTCTTCATCTCTTTTTTTTTTTTTTTGGGTGAGAATGAGGAAAATTAAGAAGGATTTGGATTTGAAGACTTATCTAGAACCATTATCATTTTACGAAAACTATTGACATCATTCTGAAAGCAAACGAAAGCAAAATAATATAAACCAAACAGCAGTAGCAGTAGTATATTTCACACAAAGGCTACCCATTTTCAGAAAGCAACTAATAAAACTGTTCTGTTGTCAGTAGAAACACACTTGATTCTTCTAACAATCGATCGCCAAAACTCCAGTTTAATTGAGTTTGCCAATCATTAAAAAATTTTGAAATATGAGGAAAATCAGAATGAATTTCAACTACAGTTACTTGCACTCACCTATAAATGCGATCTTCCAAGAGCTGAAGTCCTGTTTTGAAATTCCGCAAATTGCCTTGGGAATAACACGAGCAGAACTTTAACCCAAGAAGCATAAATGTGAAAAAGGTACCAGTGGCAGCAGGATGGCGAGAAAAGTTCCAAGGTAATTTTGTAGTCCCTTGTAACAGCCGGCCAAGGAGTAAAAGTTGCTCAACACTATTGTGACGA
Source organism: Erythroxylum subrotundum (assembly GCA_027563845.1). NCBI lineage: Eukaryota > Viridiplantae > Streptophyta > Magnoliopsida > Malpighiales > Erythroxylaceae > Erythroxylum > Erythroxylum subrotundum. The sequence goes on along the minus strand of JAOQMQ010096924.1, from coordinate 16,989 downwards.
ATCACCTGTACAACCACAATATTCAGAAAAGAAAATTGCATATAGAAGTACATGCATGAAGGAGGTGCTAATTACTTTCATTGAGAAATGTGGGAAAAAAGGAAAATAGAAAAAAGGATGCCTAGCTCTCTTGAAAATTTATAGATTTAACAATTTTCTTACCTCAAAGCGATCAATCAAAAACCCAAGCCACAGGCTGTGTGCCATTATTTGCTCAACAGGATCAGTTTCAGGCTGTGGTTCTGGCTCCCCAGGTGCAAGGTGTGGCCTCAGTTTGGCGGCAGGTCCAGCGTACTTGACTTCTGAAGCAAAGAGGCCTCGTTTGGTATCAATTGTCCACAACCATGCATCAACAAGCTCCGCAAGAACTAGAGACCCCAGTTGGGGTGCTGCAGAAACCAACCAAGTCCATATGAAAATACCAGTCTCCATTGCATCTTGTGTAGAAATATAAGCTGGACACCAGCACAGAAGGCGCAGAAGTTGAGCAAAGCCCTCTACATTTGATTTTGAGCCAGAAGCCTAGTACATAAAATATAAGAAACCATGAGAAGGAATTAAGTTCAGAAATTCAACAAATTAAAGCCACAAAAATAAAACAATATGAGGAGCATTCACCAGATTTGAGAGAAGTAGTGCAGTGGCTTGGGAGCAAATATCACGGAATTGTGACTTGTTTACTTCGCCACCTTTCTCTGCAGTGCTAACAAATTGTTGCAGAAGGTGCACAAACTTGTTAAGTAACATCTCATTAAATGTGTCATCCTCAGTCTGTGGCGGCTGAGAAAAAGCTCCAGATATCAACCTTTGTAGACCACCACCAAAACCTGTTGGTGCATTACCTGCTTGAAACCCACCAATGCTGTTATACAATCTCCGCATGCCAGCAATTTCTCCTGCATGGTTGCACTTAACAGTTGCACTGACAATTCCTGTACTGAGCACCTCCAAATTAAAAGCTTCAGTCAATTTCAAGTTTGCTCCTGATGCGGCTGCTGCTGCAGCCATGACTGCAGGAATATTAGCTGTGCGTATGCCTGTCCAATCATTTTTTCCAGTACCAATCCGAATCTCAGATAAAAGAGAAACCACATCAGTTGTATTCTGTGATCTCTGCCATGTGTTTGCTTTACAAATTTTGTCCTGTAACATTCAGGAAATTGTTGAGAAAAAAATCACAATATAATGAAGTAGACTACCAAGTTTTAGTATCTCAATAAGATGTTACAGAAATTTGATGAAAGCCAGAACCAAATCACAGTCCAGAACACCAAAAGACATTTAATTGACCAGACTGCTTCCCAACCATAAAGCATTCGTCATATAATGAATGAAAAATAAGATCAAAGAATTGTTTCCATGTAAGGACCCACTTTGTTTCAAAGAATTGATTCCAGTTTACAGCTTTTGCCCTTCTGAACAACATAAGACCTGGACAAGGCTATACACCCTAGTTACCAAACACATGATAGATTAAATGTGCCATATATGCAGATATTTGGTGACTACAACATGCATAACTTGAGCATGGTTTGCATACAACTGCAAATTTTACATAAAGGCAGAAAAGTAGATGGTGAAATCAACCTGAAATAGACCCTGGATGGTGCATGGTGCATATGATAGTGAAGTGCTGATCCATTCTCTAACAATTTTTTGGTACAAAGAACGAACTGTTGACACCAAAGCAGGATCATTAACTGCAGTAGAAGGTGAATCATTATCAACTGAAAATAGCAGGGATTCCAGGCAAGACGAGTTCCACAGTATCTGCAAACATAATTCTTCATTTGTTTCAATTGCCAAGTTATGCATAAAGAACAAGACTGGGAAATATACATTCGTTTAACGAAATAAATGCACCTGAGGAAACTTATCTCTAAGCTGAGTCAACAAGTTCACGGAAATATTCCGAATGTGTTCCTCCCTCTGCGACATGCTTTTTATAAGAAAACAAGCATGGGCAAAAAGGGTTGATTCTCTGTTCTCAGCTTCATTTCCTGTTTCAGTAATGCGATCTTCCTAAACCCAAGTAAAAGCATTGCATAAACTTCAGCTATCAAAACTATTCAAAAGTCTATACTATAATAAAATCTAATAGAAAAACTACATTTCCTAAATGATAACTAGTAATCCATAAAATACAAGATCAAATCGAACATTAGAAATTAGACAGTTCAATAATATACTTTTATTGGTATCATTAATCATCCTTAATCTTTGGATAATAGATTCAACTTATTTCATTGTTTGCCGTACAATAACATAAACCATAATTTGAAGATGATTATGAATAAACAGAAACAACCCTATGTCCAATTCAAACCATAGACTAGGAGTAATTATCCTCACATACAATTGAAAATTAAAGAAATTTGGATGTAACTTTTCAACACTTCATGCAGTATCTACAACCTTTGATATATGTTTGTCTTGATAGGAAGACATACAGACAGGAATATTAGTAGGCTATAAATGTCACGAGGAATACCAGCCATAACACTGCGGCCTCAAATGCCCGGTGGACAATTGCCGTCAAACATTGGAAGACTGCTGGCAGTAGATTTGGCGTCTTTAAGTATTCAAAGACACAACTGAAGGAACTTCTAGAAGCAGTCACACTGGCAGAACCATTAAGGATGCCACCATTGCTACTGAAACGTATCATCTCAAGGTAAGCCACAGCAAGAAGATAGGTTGCCTTCACACCTATGAAACAATATCCAAACAAAAAACAGATTTCATGTGATTATACGATGAGATAAACAAAAATTTTGTTACAAAAAATTCAACAAGGAAAACTTCACAAAAAGATGTCCTTTTAAACCTAGAGTTTCCAGACAACAAAAGACACCAATTTATGTATTTTCAGGATCACATTCAGAAATTTATGGGACCTGAGATTGTGCTCATTGCTGAAACATCAACTCTCCCTCCTAGAGCTGCCGAAAGAGCAGCTCTTTGGGTTAGAGCTGCTTTCTCATTGCCATTTCCTCGACGACTGCCTGGATTATGAAGAGCATTGAGTTCTAATTCATCTTCAAGCCATTTCACAGAGCTCACAACCTGTAGAAACACAGGTATACACCAATTCAATATGAGAGAGAAATCTATATAGTGATTTACTGCAATAATCACAGAATGATCCAAATTTCAAAAATGAAGGTTACAAGCATGCAACCTGTGCCTGACTTGACAAGGACAATAAAATCAATAACAAGCCAAACCATAGAAAACATTATTCAGAAGATAACTTAATATACTACTGATATACTCTGGAGCACAGAAATAAACCAGATCCATTTCAATTTTCAAATGGAAAAATGAGAAGTTATTCACTATCTTTTCCATGATCTACTGACGTAAATTAACAGCCTCCCAGGTTTTGTTCGCTTCATGCCATACACCAAAGAAAGTAACATTTAACATATAACATATAACAAGTCTTTATCACTGTTATGTAATATCAAATGATCCATTTAAAGATTTAATATTCTAAGAGACATAAATAGTCCCCCAGGGTTAGGGTCACAAGGAGGATTGTAGTTCCTTTTACAAATCCTAGGTTAAGATCCTGGCAAATGTGGCGAAACTGCCCCCTGTTATGCAATCCAATTAGGCCCAACAAATGATAATATACCAAAAAAAAACGGAGATAAGTTGAGGAAAGACTAATAGCCTCAGTATCAACCAATAATAGATCCCAACTGATTCAACTGCAGGCATCACGATCTACTTAGCAGGCAAAATTTCTTGTTTTAGTATGGGAACAAAATATCTGCACCAAAAAAAGGCTAAATATCAAATAAACCCCTAAAATCTCATGATTTCAACAATTAAGTCCTTCATGAGAAGTCTCCAATGATACCGCTTTAGAGGTACTCAATTGGTTGATCCCTTCCCAATACAAAGAAAAGAAACATTTGGCATGAAATGGGATGTTTACTCTAGAAAAACAGGTCTATGAGAGGATAAGATCCTATTTGAAATAGCAGTCTTTTCTAGCAACTTCTGAATTTAAAAAATATACCAGAATAATCAGCTGCTGAAAAAAAAGAAAGTAAGAAGAATAAAAGAAGATTGAAAGAGAGGAAGCAGCTATGGAAGGTAATGATTTGATAAAATCCCAAGAGAATATCATGTGAAAACCATTTTGAATATCAACTTACAAGGGGAGGAGTCCCTTGAGCAATACGCTGAACTGCAGAACCCCACTGTGAATTCCACATGTATGGTCCACTCACGGCCTGAAGAGCAATGGCACTTCCTGCACTGTTTAGCATTGTTGAGACTGACTTTGTTGGCAGTTGACTTTTTTGTATAGGAGGTGCTAACCCAAAAAGTGCAACATAAAACCACAAATTGCGGAATAACTTTAAAAGAGACGGTTCAACATATACGGTGGGATCAAAGTCAGAACATATTTCAGCGACAGCAGGAAGTAGGGGGCCCATGAAATCAGCTCCACTCCTGCAATGATTGAAGTACATAGAAAATGTCAAATTAGAAATGATGCTAACAATCTGATCATTTCATTAAGCAACAAATTAAGAGACTTCACATAATCGAATATGACACGACCTTCCACTTTGGGATTCAGCAGCCAAGCCTACATCTGAGCACAAAGATAGCAAACGATGACGATAGTCTGAACGCAGTTTAATATTTTTTAGGCCACTAGCTATCAGATGAAAACCTGCAGGAAGTGTCTAGAATGTAATTTGAAAAAGTTAGGTTTCTCATAACCCAAAGTGTCAAGCAATATAAAAGCATGATGTACAACTCATGCTTGGGAGTACTTCACACCTCAACGCGTTCAGTAGTGGCTTCTGGTGCCATTGTTTTGCTTTCAGCAGAACCCACACTTGATAGTTTACTCATATAACTCCTTGTCATCAAAACAACTGTCTCCCGATATGCCTTCTCAAACCCCAAACTTGCAATACGAGATACAGCATCAAGAAGCTGCATCAAGTTAGAAAAGAGTCGGAAAACAAGCAACTTATGGGTGATTAGAATTCAAAATGGCATATATTTAACAGTAAAGCCAACCCCATCAGAATTTATTCAGAAATACATGCTCGGAAGAAAATTTTTGCATACCTTCAGTCGCAACAAACCCGGAATTGAAGCATCACCCTCTTCTAAGATTTCAAGAAACAGCGGCAATATCATGTCCACCACTTCAAGCTTGCTAACAGCAACAGTTAAATCAGCTAACAAGCGTATAACATTCAGCTGCAGGGTAGGAACTGCCTCCTTCTCCTTGTCAACCTGAAACTAGCCTAACTTGTCAAGACAGAGAGGAACTTAAACCAAAAAAATCCAAATAGTATTTGTCATTTTCTTCTCCTTGGTCCAGAATAAATTAAGACTTCCAAATTCCCCATCTTTCACGGAATCCTGACATTTAATGCTTACTTCAAGTTATCTTAGATTCTTTACGTTTGAAGCATTCCATACTTCCATTTAGTTTTAAAATAGGTGAGAGCCAGTTTAGTAATTTATGTACATAATATATGTAGCCTAATGGCAAAAAGAAGTATGACTTCACCTAACAGATGCAAAATGAACCATGCACAAGACCAAAGATAGATCTCATATTACCACTTTCACATTTGTACATTTCTCCCAAATATAAAAAGAAGCATAAAATTCTTAAACAAGCAATGGAACTATGAAAAGAAGTTTTAAGCAACCAAGAAGTACTTAATAAAAGTGCATAAATTAAAAAATAATCTATTTATTTTGCCAGCCCCGACCAATTTTTAAGATGAACATGCAGATACAATCACACAGTTAAACAGCCACTAAAATAAACCAACCTGGTCATCATAATCATTTCGTTCACGTATGCTTGCAGCTAATCCCATGATAAAAGTGTCAATTGGAGCCCGATCCTTGGACCAACCAGACTCAATTATCTGACAACTTGTTTTCACAACACTCTCAAACATTGCTCCCTGGCTGCCTCCCCATGTATCAGCCTGTAGATCAGAGGATACAACAATAAAGACAACTTTTCATAAAGAAGTTGAAAATAGAACTCAATTTAGTCATGGCATGCACCTGTGCACAAGCAGTCAGCACAAGAGGCTTGAGGCGGATAAGCAGAACACGCAAGGGTTGACCCCCTCTAGTGACTGATATTTGAGCAATCCCTGAAAGTAGTGAATTGAAAAGCTCTTCGCAAGCTCTCAGCTTCCGCCACACAGATAGTAAGCATGCTTCCGCAGCATCTATAGTTAACGCAAGAGTCTCAAGTACCAACCTCTTGGTGGTTTTCCCATCAGCATCAAGATATTGAAGACCCTTAATTTTCATCCTGGCTGCAGCTTGATAAACGGACAACTTTGCGTTAACTCTTGCTTTTAAAGCTTGACCCTGTTCACTCCAATCCCGCTTCCTTATCTGCTCACATAACCAACCATCTTATCAAATTTCATAATCAGTAACTTCAGTAAACATAAAGCTTTTTTCTACTATATTCAAATGCAGAAAGACTTGTAAACCACACAGAACCATACAAATGCATGCACAATTTAACAAGAAGAGAAAATATTATATCTGACGTATTTACACAAATGTGAAATACCTAAACAGGCATATGTTTATAAGGTGTGTACTTTTCTATATCGTAATTAGCTGCAAAATGTATTACACTTAATCCAACAGATTTCCTTTTTGTTCAGGTAATTCAAGCCAATACAAAACCCAAACATAAATAAATAAGTTCTCATTTACCTTTAGAAATGCAGACATAGAATGAAACTGCTTCTTGACTATGAATCTCACTTGCTCCAAAAGATTGTTATCGATCCTCTCATGCTCCAAAACCCGCGCAATTAATTTAAATGCAATTTCCTGCTTCTCCAATCCCTCTACAGTCTCCTCCTCAAAGGAAGCTACTTGCTGTCTGAACAAACCCCCACCACTAACTCCATCATTCAGCCCAAAAGTTATTCCCGCCGAATCGAAACCACTCTTCCACGCCGTTCCAATACCATTCACCACCACTGTCGTCGACGACGGTAAGCTCGCGCTTGACGAACCTGACGCTTGGCTCAAATCATGCGCAGGACTGGATATGTCTTTGTTTGGATTGAATTTGTTATTATTTACATTGTTCATCGGCGAGCTCTGAGACGATGTCGTGCCTGAGTTAACGGTGATTTGTTCAGAACTTGACGCCGTTACCATTGAGGGAGATATGAATTGTTCGAGAAGGCATGTCACTACTCTGTCCGCATCCGACGACACAATAGACGGGAAATTCTGAGTTAACGCCAGCAGAAAAGCTCTCGAAATCTCCGAATTATCATTCGCATAATGATTGATAGTCGTCAACACGACATCACCGGAGAATTCCGCAACCTCATCAGCGAACTCCGGAGACGTCTCGGCCGATTCCCGAACGTACCCGAGAAAATCAACAAAAAACGACGCGATCGACACAGCGTTGTACGATTGCGGCCAAAAAGACTGTTCAAAAGACAACGGAACTGAGCGAAGAAACTCGAGAACCATACTCTTGGGCCTGGGTTCGACGCAGTCAGGGCACTTAGAGACAAATCTAGCCACAGCGAGAACGGCATTGAGCTGAGATCGCGAAACCCTAGGCGATCCGCCGAGCAACATCTCCGGTTGCGGACACCGGTTGCACATCCACGCAAGCTTCTCCGCAAATTGCTCCGGGTTCCTTGCCACGAGGTCGCAGAGCTCGATCAACGCATCCATTGTCGAATCTAGAGAGCGCGTTGTAATCTGTACGTAAATGTGTAGGTAGAAGAACGTGACGGTTAGGGTTTACAGAGGTCTCATTTCGTTGTGCCGTTGGTTGCCTCTTCTGAGGCCTGACGCCATCTCTGTTCTTTGTATTTTTCTTTTAAATTTTGTTTTTGTTTGGGTGTTTTGAAGTCAACAACTCTCGCGGCTCTCTTCTTGGATCGTCCTTCCTAACCTTTTTAAGTTATTACTTTCTCTGTCGCCTGTTCTCCGTCAAGTTTGGTTCAGAAGCTGAATTTATTCAAAATTATAATAAAATTAATAAACGCGTTGTATTTAATTTACCTTTTGTATTAATTTAGGCCCATCAAAAAGGTTAAATAGTGTAAATGAGTGGTTCCAATTGAAAAGTTCGTTACGCACTTTTTAAAATGTAATTACAGTACTAGTCTCTTAATTAAGTCCTCTTAATTTATCTAATTTTATGCAATTATAATTTTTGTACTAAGAATTATGGGCTTAGTTCGAGCTCAGATTTTTACTATTTGACCAAAGTCTAGCCTGACTAATCAAATGACCTAAAGTTTCATTATACTTTGAATAAAAATGTCATCCATCAAATAAATTCGAGTCCAACCAAACTAATTTTTTTGAATTTAAATTTGGCAGAACGGTAAACTTAATTTAAAAATTAATCAAACACAATTATGATATGTTGATTTCAATTCACTTCTTAATCGTTGTTTTTTAGATATGATAATGGGCAGGTCGGGACGAATCCAATACCAATCTAACTTGACCGAGCTCTAAGAATGTATAATTTGAACTTGGTCCAAAGCTTCGGTGGCCTAATATAATTCAATCCAAGCTCGAACATATTTATTCAGACAATGTCATTTTATATAATTTTTTTATGAAATAGGATTTTAGATTATTATTTTGAATAAATTTATTTATTATCATTATTATTAACACTCAGTTGAAGTCTTGATGAAACATAAAATTTGGAAAAATCCGATAATATTCAACCTTATCCATAACTAATAAAAAAAGTTATTTATGATGAACTCACATATTTAAATAAACTTACTTGAAACAATCTTATTCTAATCAAATGACTAAATTGTTTGAATTTTTCTATGAATCGATTCGAAGCTTAACTAAAAACCAATCAAATTAAAATTAACTTGTTAATTTCGAATCAAATATAATCTAGTCCAAATCTTATCGTCATTTGTGATTGGGCTGGGCTCGAGAACGAGACCCGATTGGCATAAAGAACGGGCCTAACCCCGTTGATTAAGGACCGGTCTGACTGAGTGAAAACTATCATCTCTAATTATTTCTACTACTTTTAGCATGTTATTTAAATGATTATTTTTTTCAAAAGGGCCTTTGTTGGTTCTTTGTACTTATTTCGCCTGTAAAGCGACCCATTCACATTACGGCTAATAGAGTATGTCACTGTATTATATATACTCTTTATTCTTCGTTAATTTAATTTAAATCCAATGTTAGCCCGCAATTAGTCAATGCCACTACTCGTGCTTTCCTTTTCTACTCGTGCAACGCGATGCACGAGGAGGAAAGGAATCAATGAGTTATCCTTCTCATCATTTCGTTACTTGACATTCTCGAATCAAATCATGGCCTTGTAGTTTCTTTTCTTGTCCGCATTGGGAACTTATTCTATACGTCCTTCTTTTGTCTCCATTTGTTATTTTTTCACTCTTAAATCACTTTTTTCTTTTCTTTTTTTCTACCATTGGGCTTCTTAAGTTTAATAAAATTTATTATTTAATATTTTTAACAATTTTAATAGATGGTTTAATTTTTTAGTATATCTCGTCATACTAATTAGATATTTTTTAATATTTTAAAAACTAAATTAATTCTACCAATTTTATGTCAAAAATCTTAGATTAAATAATTTTTCGGTTCGATTTTTAACCTTTCAGTTATATTTAGTTTAATAATCTTTGTGGATAAAAAATAATTTATAATTAATTGATCAAATTTTATAGATTAAAATAAATTGATTAATTTTTATCATTTTTTAATTTTTTAATTTCATTCAATCTTAACCTGTTTATAACGATCAATTATCGATTTAATCTTTTAAACTTTAAATCTCTTGTCTTATTGGTTAAACTTTAGGTCTAATTTTAAAAACATTGATATTTTATGTAATTATATTTGATGTAATTAAGTTAGATTTAATTTAGAACTTTTTTAAGAGATGTACTCAATCTTTTAGGTTTTTTAAGATATAGGGTCTAAATTTTTAAAAATTTCAAGGAGTTCATTTAATAAATATGTCACATCATTATAAATAACTTTTTTACTGAATTAAACTAAATTATTAAAGTTTTAAAATACTCACCAATTAATTGAAAATTTTAAAATTTTAGATACTAAATTAAAAAAACATTAAAAATAATTTTCAAGTTCACTAAGTAGATTTTTACTTATTTAATTTTTTTAAGATATATGAATCAAATAATATTTTTCCAATATTACAAGTCGAATACTAGATATAAAAATATTACTAATTTTTATAGTTAGTAATATTACTAAAATTATTACTATGAAATTAATAATTTATAAATAAAGTAATTAATAAATAAAATAGTTAATGGGAAAGGTTGGGTTGATACTGTGTTCTTTTATTCATTTCTTCATGCACCAAAAGGACACGACTCTTATCATCCATCTACATCAGCACTGTGATACTAAGCGAAATCAAACAACAAATCAAAATGACATCCTAAATGAGAAATTTAATCAAAATGTTAAACCCTAGAAACATCAAGGGCTGTTCTCCAGAATCCAAACACTCATGAGACCACAACTACTCCATTGAAAAACCAAAAAGAACCAAAAACCTGGTGATGATTCATCGATCAAAAGGGCCATTGGGATCAAGCTGCTTGCACAACCCCAGATACGTAAGATAAAGAACACGATCTTTGGCCCCAGTTCTATGATTCTTCGTATGCTTACAGAAGTATTTGAGCTGTTCAAGCGTTAAGAAACCAAGCATCTGACCCAGAAGCAAAAACAGCCAGTTGATCTCCTTCTTGTTTTCAGCCATCACAGGCCTGACCCCATTTTCGAAATTGCAATACTTGCACTTGGGAAACACAGGATTGAGCCAAAAGGCTGGTGCTCGATCGTGCATCAAGCTCTTGTATCGGGCAATGAAATTCCCTATTTCAGCAAACTTCTCTTCCAAGTTAAACCCTAGCTCATACTTTCTCTCGCACTTCTTGCATTGGACCAAACCCGAAATAGTCTCAATTTGCTTCGACCTCAAGTACTCTAAGCTGTGTACCCTCGCGCGTCTGTCTGTTGCCCAAGGGTATAGCACCGGGACTGTCTCGCTTCTCCCTTCTCGCGGAATTCTCGCAGGTCTTCCTCGTGCACGCGGTGCGCGTTGCAAGGGTCCAGCTGGTTGATGTTGGTGGCGATTAACAGTAATATTACTGGAACTATCATTACCATCATAACCAAAAGTTGGCTGAGAAACATGAACCTGGAGGTTAAAAGGAATTGAAGTATTCATCATCATTTGGGGCGGTGGTGGTGGTGGTGGAATTAAGATTCCATGATCATGGGTTTGTGTCATCAACCTTTGGGATGGTGGTGGAATCAGCATTTGGGTTGGCAGTGGATTTAGTGGGGAAATTGTGATTTCATGATAATGGGGTCGTGTGATTTCTTGTGGAGACAAATGGGTCGAAGATGAAAACGAATCTATAGATGGTTTTTTGGTAGTACTGTTACTGTAAGAACAAGAAGTTAAAGACAGCGCAAGAGAATCATTTTCACCATCATCAGCTTCTTCTTCTTCTTCTATGTTGTTTTCGTAACTTATCTTCCCAAGTTGGACCTCTGATAAATCGCCGTCGGGGTTGTTCATTGCGTCCCTTTGGTCGTCGCTGTTCACGTCTTCTCTCTTCTCCATCGCCAGGAAAGCACAAGATTCAGAGGTATTCAAAAATGGTGGCGATCACAGTTAAATTTTGGGAGATTCTGTTTGTTTGTTTGTTCGTTTCAAATATTGAAAAAATGGCTATTCGGATAGCCACACGATATGATCTCTGGCTGTCACACAATGTTGACCGTCGTTTGACCTTCTAGAAACATGATTTTAACCTATTTGTTTCTTGTAAAAGGGATGATATTAGATTAATACTCTTGGATCAATTTAGGATTCTGTACATAATGTTCAGACTTATCCTTTAAACAAAAATACATTATTTCAAATTTTAGACCCTCCGTACTTGTTAATTTGTCTTTATTTTACTGTTCCTTACTTAAACTTTTTATTTACTCTTAATTTTTTAACAACTTAAGATAATTAAGGAAAGATTTAAGATTTAAAGGTTTAATCACGTTAAACAGATATAAAATCGGTATATAATAAATAAGAATAAAAGTTATAAAAGTAAATAAAAATAAAATATTTATTGAAATAGAAAATACATTAACATTTTTTATTTTGATCAATAAATATTAATATTTTTAATATCATAAAATTTTAAAATTTACATCGTCATCTTATTTTAAAATTTTACTATTTATTTTAAGTATAATCTTTTTTAGAATAAACTGATATTTTTAAAGAAAAATAACTAATTATATAACCAACCATTTGGGTGATTATTTATCTTTTTATTAACAAATTATTTATTATTATTTATTTCCGGACAAACCTTTATTTCCATTTTACATATCATGGATCATGCTACTACTACACTGGGCTTACTTACAAAAAAGGAGTGTGCAAGAGTAAAATGTTTTTATTTTACAATTTGCAGCATTTGTCGCCATCGTTCGGAGCTGCCTCATCTTTGTGCGAGTCGAACCTTAGGGCTTGTAAAAATTTGCTAGATGTTGTAATAGGTGGAAATTATTAAATATTTTTTATTTAATAATATTTTTTAATTAAATTTTAAATTTTACGTAGGAAAAATCTCTTTTAATTATATTTTTAAAATTTTAAATTTTGTTTAATCTTTGACCAATTTTATGACTGTTTAATATCGATTAAACCTTTTAAATCTTAAATCTCTTGTCTTATCGATTTCACTTCTGGTTCAATTTTGAAAACATTTATTATATGTCTCTAAAAATGGTTTAAATAAATTTTATATACATATATATAATAGGAGTTAACGTCCCTCGGAAAGCACAATAAAAAAAGGAGATTTCATAAAATTGAATGGTAAATAATAAAAGGGATTTTTATTTTTAAATAATATAATAAACAAAATTGTTTATAGAAGCTTACATTCAAGTAATTATTTTGTGGTGTTTTTATACATTGAAGGATTTTTACAATATTTTTTAAAAGTTCTAAAAGAATAATTTTCCATTTCCATTAAGTTAAATCCCACTTGGATTGAAGAGAAATAATTTTAATAAATTCATATGCAAACAAGGTGTTCTATTAAAACTACGAGAAAATATAACATCGCCTATATTTTATATAGATATACATTTGAAACCTGAGAGAAATACTTACTTAGAAAAAGGTTAAAAATACAAACTTTTAATACGTATACTTTTCACACAATTCTTGTTCTTACATTTTGTATGCATTTAAAATGAAATTAAGTAAAGTCAAAATATCAAACAAATAAGTGTAAAGTTTTGAGAAATTTACAAAACCCTTTGGTAGTTTATGTAATCAATGATTAAAAAATCTAATTGGTTTAACCGGTTCGGCTTATCTAACCATAAAAATCTTGAATTATTCAATTTTTAGGTTTGATTTTTAATTTTTCAATTCGATTTATTTTAATAATTCTTATTGTTAAAAATCTATTAGTTTATTAATTAATCGGTTAATCTTCGTAAATTAATAAGCTTTTATAAGTCAAAATAAATCAATTAATTTTCATTCAACAATCTCTTTTTTAATTAAGCTTCAAATTATTCGGTGAATAAAGATAATATTTTTTAATTACATTTTAAATTCTTTAATTTTATTCAATTTTTAGCCGATGGATTGTAGAAATATGGGTATCACGTAACAAATATAGCCGTAAAGATAATCCAAATTCTTCTAGCAGTTAGAAAATTCATAACAACTCACGTATAATAATTTAGTTACAGTCAGACTCCTTAAAAATACTTGAACTAAATTACCCTAGAAATAGGATTAACTTAAATTTTAAAGTTAAATCTCCTTCTTGTTCATCTTCTTCCAATGGCAGCTTCTATCTGATCGATGTAAAGGTCAAAAACATTATAAAAATGATTAAATAGGTCAAGAGGAGTATTGGAGTTTAGTTGATTCAGAAGGTAAAGACTAATTCCAAGCCTGAAGGCTATCATTAAGCCCTCCGCAGCTTCACATTGATTCAGAATAATCATCAAGCACATGTACGCCTATCACATGAATTCAGGATAAAATCCAACAACAAATCCAAAAGATACCCAAGATGAAAAATGTCACTTAAATGATAAAACTTTAGAGAAATCAAAGAGATGGCATCGAGAATCTAATAATCACACGTGAATCTAGAACTAATTCCCCTTCAAAAGCAGAAATAATAACCTGATGATACGGTTCATCGATCAAAAGGGCCGTTGGGATCGAGCTGCTTGCACAACCCCAGGTACGTAAGATAAAGAACACGATCTTTGGCCCCAGTTCGGTGATTATTGGTATGCTTACAGAAATATTTGAGCTGTTCAAGCGTTAATAAACCTAGCATCTGACCCAGAAGCAAAAACAACCAGTTGATCTCCTTATTGTTTTCAGCCATCACTGGCCTGACCCCATTTTCGAGATTGCAATACTTGCACCTGGGATACACAGGGTTGAGCCAAACGGCGGGCGCTCGATCGTGCATGGAGCTTTTGTTTCGGGCAATGAAATTCCATATTTCAGCAAACTTATCTTCCAAGTTAAACCCTATCTCATACTTTCTCTCGCACTTCTTGCATTGGACCAAACCCGAAATAGTCTCGATTTGCTTTGACCTCAAGTACTCTAAACTATGAACCCTCGCAAGCTTATCTGTTGCCCAAGGGTATAGCACAGGGACGGTCTCTCTTGTCCCTTCTTCACGACTCCTTGCACAGCTTCGCTGTGCACGTTGCTCGCGTTGAGAGGGTCCAGCTGGTTGGTGGTGGTGCTGGTTGTGGTTAGTAGTAGTAGTAGTAGTAGAATTGGCATCAAGATTACAACCAAAAGCTGGTTGAGAAACAAGAAATCGAAGATTAAAAGGCCAAGGAGCATTCATCGTCATTTGGGTTGGAGATGGTGGTGAAATTAAGATTCCATGATCATGGGGTGGTGTCGCCATCATTTGGGTTGGTTGTAGTGATGATGGAATTGTGATTCCATGATCATGGGGTTGTTTGATTTCTTGTGGAGACAAATGGGTAGAGAATGAATGCGACTCTAGAGATGGTTTTTTGGCAGTACTGTTGCTGTAAGAATAAGAAGCTAAACAAAGTGCAAGACTATCGTTCTCATCTTCCTTGTTTTGGTATCTTCTCTTCCCAAGTTGGAGCTCCGAATCGTCGCCGTTTGCTTCTTTCATCACGTCCCTCTGGTAGTGTCTGATCATGCCTTCTTTGTTCTCCATAGCCAGGAAAGCACAAGATTCAGAGGTCTTCAAAAATGGCGGTGATCGCTGTGAAATTTTGCGAGATTTTGTTTGTTTGTTTGTTTCAATTATATTGCAAAATAACTGTTCAGATAGCCACACGAGTTTATCTGAGTGGGACCCACTGTTGACCTTCTTTTGACGGTCTAGAAACGTGATATTCAATTTTTTTTCAAAAGAAAACCTATGATATTCGACTAATATTAAAGTTTTTAATACTAAATTTAAACCGATAAAATAAGAAGTTTAAGGTTTAATTAGTATTAGACTGTAATAAAATTAGTTAAAATTTAAATATAATTTAAAATATGATTAAAATAGATTTGTCTTTACCTATTGAATAATTTGAAGTTTAATTAAAATATTATTAAGTGAAATTAATCGATTTATTTTAGTGTATAAAAATTTACTAATTTATAAAAATTGACCGATTAATTAATAAATTAATCAATTTTAATAATAAAATTTATTAAAGTAAATCAAATAAAAAATAAACGATTTAAAATTTTTACAGTTTAATTGACCAAATTGATTGAATTTGTATTTACAAAAAAAAAAGGTTGAATTTGTTAATGATTAACTATATATGCATGGATCATTGTAAAATTATATACTTAATATTCGGACTTATCATTTAGAAAGAAAAAAGACATTATTTAAAATTTTGGACCCACCCTCCAATCCTCCATCTTAGATGTGTATTCTATTATGTGTTATTTTTAAATTTTGTTTGCTCTTATTTTTAATATTTTGAGTAACAACTTAATTTATTAAATCTATTTTAGTCACTTACATAATATTTATTAATAAATTATTTTTTAAAATAAATAATCTAAAAATTAAATTTTTATTTAAAAGTTAAATTTTATTTTAAATATATTGTAAACATTTTTTCAAATTTTATTTAAAATTTATATATTTTTGAAGATATTTTAAATTTAATTATATTAATTAAATTTATTTAATTTATATATCAAATAATTAAATAATATATATTTTGTTGATACTAAAACTGATTATAAAAAAACAAAAACTACATTGTAGTTTTCATAAATTTTGAAAACGGAAAGAAACTAAAACTAAAAATAGAAATAAAAAAATCAACAAATATTTTTTTTACTAAATTTGAAAATTAAAACAAAAAATCCATAACAAAAATAGAAACAAAGAAATCTTTATTAATTTATAAAAATTGACTGATTAATTAATAAATTTATCAATTTTTAACGACAAAAGTTATTAAAATAAATCGAGCTAAAAAGTTGAAAATCGAATTAAAAATTTTGATGAGTCAAAATTTTTACGGTTGAACTTGCTAAATTAGTTGAGTTTTTTAATCGTTACTGATCGATTATATGCATAGCTGTGGTGAATGAGAAAATTTGTTGTCCAACATAAAGAAATAATTAAAAAATATTTAGCGTAAAATAGAATTTAATTACTTGTGTGATATAAATACCCTATTTTGTACTGTAGAAAAACTAATAAAAGTGATATATTGTTAGGTGAACAAAACTTTCATCGAAGAGAATAACAAATTATAAGAGGTAGAAGAAAAGGATAAATTAAGGGTCACCCTGTTAGAGAATAACAAATTATAAGAGGTAGAAGAAAAGGATAAAATAAGGGTCACCCT
>JAOQMQ010096850.1:0-11294 GCA_027563845.1 Erythroxylum subrotundum | reverse complement strand
GGGCAAAATGGAGATTTGGCAAAAAAATTATCAGCTAATAGGGTGAAACGCTCCTATTAAGGAGCTGGTTTAAAATTGGCAAGGAAAACAAGATAGCGTGAGGGTGAGATGGTGAGAGAACGAGAGCAAGGAAAGAGAAGGGGAGAAGAGTCTGGAGAAAACGAGACATGTGAGACGTGAGAGAGTTGAATGCAACGAGGGCAAAATGGAGATTTGGCAAAAAAATTATCAGCTAATAGGGTGAAACGCTCCTATTAAGGAGCTGGTTTAAAATTAGCTGGTTGGGTAGAATTTGCCAACCCAACCAGCTCTTTACTAAACACCTTTAATAGCTTTTTCATGAAGTTAATAAGTTGAATTAGGTCAAACAGCTGAAAAAGAGTTGATAAGCTCTTTACCAAAAAAGGCATATGTCCCTATATGTGTAAACAACTAGATCATTCAATAGCAGGAGTATGACAAGTGTTGACGCACGCATATCATGTATATGTTATGATTCTACACAACTGCTCGCGCTCTACACATCTGGTCAATGCATGGACCCTCATAAATGCAATACACACATGCCATCAATTGCCAAAAATTTATATAAATTGTAAAATGGACCTTAAAATAAATTTGGATCATTTTTAGAGTTGTATCGATATAAAATTGATTTTTCAAAATTTATGGCATTATTTCAGTAATAACAATTAATTTTTAATTCTAAAAAGGTTCAAATTAAATTTTTACAATCATAATTAAGTAATTTTTAATTTTTAAATAAAGAAGATAAATATTATTTATTAACTTATGTGCTTATTTATTATTGTATATTATATGATTTGTTACTTTTTGAGATATTTATTTTATGAATGCTTAAATCAAGATTGCTGATAATGTCTTCTATCACTATTATATAAAAGTGAGCATTTTCATTAAGATTTTGTACTATAAAGTGGTAAGTTTATCACAAACTAACTTATACCCATGTAGAAAAAATGTCAGGACAACATATGAAATCATTTTGAATGCTAATAAGAATGTAATCACTACAGTGACATTTCTAGTTGATACTTAACACTATTTTGCTTGCATCTTAAAGACTATCTTTGATTTTGTATTTGGTTATTCAACCTAAGTGTTAGTCTTATATGAAATTTTGAGATATACATAAAGTTTTTTTTTTGTAGGTATAGACATTTCTTGAATAACCTATATGCCACAAGTGAGAAAATCACAAGAATTGATGATATGTATTATGAACTACTTTTATGTGGAGATCTTATCCTTATGTGTTGTCTACTTTGCCCATAATATATTTGAGAAGATGCTTATTAAAGATATTTTTTTACAACTTTTAGTGTTATTTTATCCTACTTTGTATTGATTATATATGTAATTTATTTTACACTTACTTATTACATAAATAACAATAGTGTTATCATTAAAACCAAAACTACTTTCAATTTCAAAAGAAGGAAATAGGATGTGAAATTTGTTTCACAAATGACAAAAATTAGCATGGTTATGATCAAGGAAAAGCCATATATTCCCACATATGCTAGTACAAAACCTAAAAAACATCATTTATGACTTGGGAAAGGTCAAATAGAATGTACTATTTGTCCTTCAAGAGATCTATACCTAATATTTACTTAGTGGACTACCATAAACAACCATCACAAATGGCATTTCAATAATATTTCTTAAAGGTACAAAATTTCTTCCAATTTTAAGATTGGAACAATTCTAAAATAATTTATTTTATAAGATATACTAGAGATGAGGGAGTGAAAATATATCATCATGATGTTCTATATATAGATAAACTGAAAGCCTGAAATATAGTCATTCTTGATGCTTCCATTGCTCAGTAAGCTCTTAATGTACTTTAATCAAAATTTAGTATCCTTTTTACGACTTTCAACTTGCAAAATAAAGGCTAGGACATTTATTTCCTCATTATTCATTGTGTAGAATAGGAAGAAAAATTAAAGAAAATGATACAAACAACTTTAATATCGATTAAACTAAAACTTAAAACCAAACTCATAAAACCCAAAGTAAGGCTTATAGAAATCCTCTATTTAAAACATTTAGGCAAATAAGTGGTGTAAGGAACTTTGGAGATATCATAAAGTCTAGGATGTACTTTTTTTTTAAAGAATAAAGGTTATAGAAACATGACTGCATAAAGTATAAGGCCTTGAAAGAAAAATATGAACTATCATGTAACTCTTTAACCTTTTACATTCATAAATCTAATAACACTATAGCCAGTTCAAGTTTCTAATGGCTAGATAGTGAACGTATAATCATGTTACTTCCATAATGTAGGGATTCATATTAGAAAGAAATCCAACTAAGGGTGAGTTAAAATTGATGGTTAGCCATAATGAAGAAATGGATGTATATTAATCTTTATATTAGTTTTAATCTTGTTTTGTACACACATTTTATATATTGTCTTTTAAACATAATATGATCTTTATCTCTATTCTAGATAAAGAAGGCTATAGTTTTATATTTTAAAAATCTAGTAGACAACTATCTTGAACGCAACACATGTTGGCATAACCTTCATATCATTTGATTTATTTATAATTTGTGTTAAATCCTAATAAAACATATGCTTATTCAAATATTGTTAAAAAGATTGTTAGTAAAAACCTCTAATAAAGGAAAAATATTTCATGTGTGGCATAAAAGATTAAGTCACATCTCAGGAGAAAGAGTTCAAAGATTGATAAATGAAAACATTCTTCTAGCTCTTAATTTTGATGATCTAAAGATATATATTGATTATTGTAGAGATAAGTTGACCAAAATCAAAAAAGAAGTCAACTTGTACTTATGACTTTTTAGAAATTATTCATACTAATATATGGTCCATATTCACTCACCATCTACAATTCTAGATATTTTTTGAATTTTATTGATGATTATTCTCATTATAAATATGTGTTTTTATTAAAGAAAAATTATGAACTACATGATAGATTTAATATCTTTAAGATTTAAGTTAAGAACCATATGGAAAAATTAATTAAGATTGTCAAGTTTGATTATAGAGTGAGTATTATGGGCAAATATGGGATTTTCATATAAAAAAAAGTTTCGCTTATGACTTGATAACTTTTGAAATCGTAAGCTCATTTTGTTATGACAAGTCCTAAATAGAGTGGCATGATTGAAAGTTAAAATTAACAACTACAACAATACTCAATAAGTATCTTGCTAAGATGTAGAGTTCGTAGAGGTCCAAAAGTACACAGATTTATTCGTAACTAATAGAGAGGTTGTTTCAGTTAGACCCATAGGAGAAAAAAGAGGTGTTTGAAAGCAATTAGAAGAAAACAAAATCCAAATACATAAACAAATAATTTCATAAATGAAAAATAAAAACAAAAAATAAAGATAAAAGTAAGTTAATAGATAAACATATAAAAATGAAAATGAATAAGTAAATAAAACAAACAAGCAACTAAAAATATGAAATAAATAAATAAAATAATAAAAAGAGCTAGTGTTATAAGTAAACGTATTGAGGCTAAATAATAAACACAAGAATAGAAGGAAAAGGTTCAAAAGGCCTATGCAAAGAGAAGGACCTCTCTATGTAGGGTCCTCTACCCATTTCCTATTTTATTAAAGTTTCTTATTGAAGGCTAAGTCATTGGTAAGCTCTAGTAAGACCATATCATTTATGATTACCTTCCCTCAATTCTTCTTAGGTCTTCCTCTTTGATCGTGGTTTTTTGAAGTGTGTAAGTTCTAATTAATAACTTCGATAATCCGCAAACGTACGGGTTGTTCATATAGTACCTAAGGTGTCGATCCCACGAGGAGGGATAATCTAATCCTAAAATCTAAGGCCAAAACAATTTACAGTAATTCAAAATGTAACAAAAATAAGGCAAGAATTTAATTTAATCAGGCAACTTAATTCCAAGAATCAATTACGAAAATATTAACAAAGTAGCAGTTGCAACACACACTCAAGAATCAACCTAAAGGAACTATCAATTAAGAAAAAGGAGAACTGTTACCTACCTTTAACACTAACCTAATTGATTATGAATTATTGGATTATTGCTCCTAGACGATCCTAGGGTTGATTACTCTCTCTCGAATTATGACCATTAACCGTAAATTTTAAACCCTAATTAGATTATGGAAAATTGCAATCTCTTAATTAACAATCTATCCAAAACCTTAATTAGATCTGAAGTTGTCCAATAAACTATTGGGAAGCTATATGAGATCTCTCTTCACACAATTACCGATTTGATTAATTTCTCATTCTTATTAAATCACCTAATTCTCGTTAGCCCAATTT
The DNA here is from genome assembly GCA_027563845.1 of Erythroxylum subrotundum. NCBI lineage: Eukaryota > Viridiplantae > Streptophyta > Magnoliopsida > Malpighiales > Erythroxylaceae > Erythroxylum > Erythroxylum subrotundum. The sequence goes on along the minus strand of JAOQMQ010096850.1, from coordinate 6,973 downwards.
AATTATTTTTCATTCGATTCACCCTCTCAGTCTATTACCGAATTATACAATCATAGAAATCAATCATAATAAATCCAAAAAACATTAAACAATCAGATTTTATTAAATCAAAGATTAAAAAAACCCGAAGGTGAGTATAGAATATCTCAATATTCATAACCTATCATCAAACTGCTTTTCCTAATTATATACAATAATAAAAATGAAAAATAACAGGAAATACGAATCTAAATGTAGACGGGAGGTAGCGACGCTGGGAAACTCCAAATTCGGGAAGTACGTCGATGTCGGCTTCTTCTCCACTTCTCTCTTCCTTCTTGTCTTTCTCAATCTCTCAACAATTCTCTCTAGGGTTTCTCTCCAAAGTGGCTGATGCCAAAACTCATCCCAGTTTCTTTGTTTTATTCTTTATATATCTTTTGTGTTCTGGGCAACCCTCGGGTTTTTTCGGGATCCAAAAGGTCCAAAAACTCCCTTAAAATTTGATGTTTTTGAGTTTTTGCAAGTTTACCCGACACAGGCCACGACCGTGGCATGCACATCCAAGCCTTTTGTCATGATCGTGGCAAGCAGGCCACAATCGTGGGTCATGTCCTGGGCTTCTATCATGATTGTGGCACATGGGCCATGATCGTGGGCCAACTCTGGTGCTTCTGTCATGATCGTGGCTTATTGTGCCATGATCGTGGGCCGTTGTTTTGGCTCGAGTGTCTCTAAAACTTCTCCATTCTTCGATGTTGACCCTGAAACACTAACAAACACATAAAGGTACCTAAAAAACATAATATTTAAGCTTAAAGGATTGTTCTAACCCATAAAACACTTGAAACACAAATAAATCACAAACTAACACAATTATACCCTAAACACATACTAAATAATTGAATAAACTGCTAGACACATATCAAACTATACCCTAAAATACGATGCATTTTACAACTATCAACATCCTTACACTTAAACGTTTGCTTGTCCTTAAGCAAACAAAACAACAAAAAATAGAAAGCACAAAGCACAAAACACACAATGCAACAAATGAGGCAATAACTTCAACTTTACGAAATAATTTAACTCTAAACACAATTATTCAAGTTGTTCCAAATTATTAACATGCGAAATCCACATTTAAGCACCTTGGACTCAATATACAACTAATCAAAATTTTAATGTTGAGTCTATTCACCCTTATCACTTGCACACCCACATTGATAATCATTTAGTCAAAACAAAAGTGTAGCTATTCCTCAGTAGGTTTTCATGAAAAATCAAGCTACTAATAAGTTTGGTAGGCTTTTATTTGAAAACATTCTTTTTGTTGATTTTTCTTTAAGGACATGAACCTAGTCTTTTTACGCGGAGGCAAACATTTGTGATGAATGTCGATCCGGTTATTCAACTAAGTCATGTTGTATTAAGCTGCTTGGTTGGAATGTCATTATAGCGTTTTTACATGAAGGCAAACATTTGTGATGCGTGTCGATCTGGTTACTCAACTACATCACATTCTCAACTGGCTCCTAGCTTTATTCATAACCCAAAGGCCGACGGAATAGTTATTTTAGTTAAAATTCAGACAACTTTTTTTAACACAAAATTTTGCCTACCTTATTACTTTAGCTAATCATTCTCATGAAAATGTACTAATAATTCCACTTATTTAATTGACCTAAAATTATAAATGAGCATGGCAAATTCTAGGGTGAATGGACTAACATCGTATCCTAATTAACTAGCATATGTAGCCCTAAGTAACTTAGGTCACTAATTTCACAAGCTAATAAATCTTTGCAACCTAAAAGGCTATGTTTAAGGCTAAATCTATCCCGTTAAGTCCTAGCCATTGACGCATCCACACAATTCACGTCATGCAACCTAAACAAACTGTCATACAATATATAAAATACACACTCAAGGTAAAAACACACAACCCTCCCCATATTTGAACAACACATTGTCCTCAATGTGAGCAGGGTACACAAACACACCAGGGGGAAATAAAACACAATATGAAAAACATAAGAAGAAAATATTATCAAAAATGAAAAGAAAAGGTTTAAAACACGAAACCGTTAAGGTGATTGAGATAGTGATGGTGTTAGAGATAAAGACCAAATACGCTTGATGTCGAGCTGGCTTTCTTATCCTATAATTTATTCAGAGAGAGTAAGAGAGTTAGTATTCCCAGATCATTTCAAATCATTAAAATTTTATTTTTTAAATTTGAAACAAATCTAACTATGTAACAATTTAAACCTAATTACCAAACGTGCTAATTTATGGTCATTAGCTTGACCTTGTATCATTGGAAACTCAGTTAGGATCAATTATAAGCGGCTTGCTTCCAACCTTTTGATTCAACATCAATTTTGTAGCCTGTGAGTATTCTACAAATTGCAAAATGACCAGAAGGACAATATTGATCCTAACTAATTAATTTAAGTGAAGTCCTTTTCAATAACAAACTGTACATAAAATAGGGAATAACAAAACTCCCTAAATCTTCTATCGAATCCAACATTTTACCTTGTAAGAGGGTGAGTTGTTCTCTTCTTGGGTCTTCCTCATTCGCCCTCATCTTGTCTTCTTCTTTAACTTCTTGAACAGAGACTTCCATAGCTTCTTCAAACTTGATATCGTTGTCATCTGTTCTTCGTCCTCTCATTCCTTTAAAGATTTTAGCACATCAAATTTTCTGAATGAGTCGCCCTCCTCTGGATTCTTTAATACATTATTCATGTTGAATGTCACTTAGTCATCACTAATCCGAATGATGAGGTTCTCTTCATGGATATCTACCACAGTTTTTTCAATGTTCAAGCATGGTATACCATGATGTAAGGAATAATAGGGAGAGTTGTCATTCTTTTCTTCATCCTCTTTCCTAATCTCTTGGTCTTCTACAAGATAGGGTTCAGTATGGTCTTCCACTTGTTCTTCTTGTTCTTCCCCATTTCTAAGTGTGATAGCATCATATTGCTCTCGTTGATATGATTCCATATTACTTAAAGCGTCTTCCACAATTCTCTTACAAAATTCAGGGGAAAGTTGTCTTACCTGAATCTCCAGGTTGTGAATAGAAGCGACATGATTTTCCGTTACTTGATCAAATTGGTCTTCCAGTGTCTTTTGGTTCTCTTCCATATTTGTTAGCTTATCTATGATTTTGTCCAATTTGGAATCCTATGAACTGGACTCATCTTGCTGAAATTCAAATAGGTATTGAAGTCCCATGTGAGTACTTGCATTGTTGGACCAATAGAAATCTGGGTGATTCTACCACCTCGAAATGTACGAGTTCATATAATGATGATGATTTTCCCAACTAAATTGGAGCTTATTGAAATCAGCAAGAATCTTTTGCTCCATATAATATACATCCTCCATGATCGTTCTTTTTATCTCTTCTTAGCATTCAACTATTGAGATTCCCCATTATTGTCTGGTCATATCCAATTGATGTGTCGTCTACTTTATGCCCAGTTTTTTTTTAAAAAAGGTGAAAAAACCTTAGACTATAAGAATTAAGCTAATTGCCTCCCCGACAACGACACCAAAAAATTGGTCGTGGTTTTCTAATGTGTGTAAGTTCTAATTAATAACCTCGATAATCTACAAGCGTATGGGTCATTCGCGTAGTACCTAAGGTGTTGATCCCATGAGGAGGGACAATCTAATCCTAAAATCTAAAGCCAAAACAATTTGCAGTAATTCAAAATGTAACGAAACTAAGTCAAGAATTTAATTCAATCACGAAACTTAATTCCAATAATCAATTACGAAAATATTAACAAAGTAGCAGTTGCAACACATACTCAAGAATCAACCTAAAGGAACTATCAATTGAGAGAAAGGGGAATTTTTAACGCTAACCTAATTGATTATGAATTATTGGATTATTGGTCCTAGACGATCCTAGGGTTGATCACTCTCTCTTGAGTTATAACCATTAAGCCTAAATTTTAAACTCTAATCAGATTATGGAAAATTGCAATCTCTCAATTAACAATCTATCCAAAACCTTAATTAGATATGAAGTTATCCAATAAACTATCAGGAACCTATATGAGATCTCTTTTCACACAATTACCGATTTGATTAATTTCTTGTCCTTATTAAATCATCTAACTCTCGTTAGCCCTTAATTATTTTCATTCGATTCACCCTCTTAGTCTATTACCAAAATATGCAATCACAGAAATCAATCACAATAAATCCAAAAAATATAAAACAATCAGATTTTATTAAATCAAAGATAAAAAAACCCGAAGGTGAGTATAGAATATCTCAACATTCACAATCCTATCATCAAACTGCTATTCCCAATTCTATACAATAAAAAATGGAAAATAACAAGAAATACGATTCTAAATGAAGACGGGAGGTAGTGACATCGGGAAACTCCGAATCTGGGTAGTATGTAGATGTCGAATTCTTCTCTACTTCTCTCTTACTTCTTCTCTTTCTCAATCTCTCAATAATTCTCTCTAAGGTTTCTCTCCAAAGTGGTTGATGCCAAAACTCCTCTCAGTTTCTTTTTCTTATTCTTTATATATCTTTTGTGTTCTGGGCAGCTCTAGGATTTTTTCGGGGTCCGAAAGGTCCAAAAAATCCCTCGAAACTTGATGTTTTTGAATATCTGCACGTCTGCCTGACGCAAGCCACTACAGTGGCCTTGCATGCCACAATCGTGGGCCACATCTGAGCCTTTTGTCACGATCGTGGCAAGTAGGCCATGATCGTGGGCCATATCCTGGGCTTTTGTCACGATTGCGGTTTGTTGTGCCATGATCATAGGTCATTGTTTTGGCCCGAGTGTCTCCGAAACTTCTCCGTTCTTCGATGTTGACCCTGAAACACTAACAAACACATCAAGGTACCTAAACAACATAATGTTTAAGCTCAAAGGATTGTTCTAACCTATAAAACACTTAAAACATAAATAAATCACAACCTAACACAATTCTACCTTAAACATATACTAAACAATTGAATAAACGGCTGGACACATATCAAACTATACCCTAAAATACGATGCATTTCATACCTATCATTCTTCTTCTCTTATAATCCTTAAGTACAATCTTCTTGCATCTTCTCACTAAAGTGTTAAGATATCTCCTCCTATCCTGTCCGAACCACCTAAGTCTTATCTCCATTAATTTGCTATCATTGTTAGCCACCCCCAACTTGTCTCTTACCACTACATTCCTTACCTTATCTCTTCTTCTAAGGTTGAACATTCAACAAAGCACCCTCATCTCCACCACTATTAAGACTATGCACCTATTTAACAGGCCAACACTTTGTCCTGTAGATTATTGTCACCTAATTTTTAAATAGTTGAATTTACAGTTTAACTTGAGGATTAAAAGTTAAAATCATACCTTAAAACAATATAGTGAAGAGCATGTAGAGCTTGTCTAACTTTCTAGATTACCTTTGGGATGATGTTATTAAAACTATTTTGTATATTTTAAATAGAGTTCTTAGCATGTTAATTCTTAAAACTGTTGGGACCCGATCTCGGAATCGGACCCCAACCAGAAAATAGACGGAAAATGAACGAAAGGCAAATCGCATCGGACTCAAATCTGAGGCGGAAACATAAGGCGAAAGAATCGAAAGCAAAACGGGAAAACGGATACGAAAAACAAATCGAATCGGACTCAAATCCGATTCGGAAACAAACAAACGGATCTCAAAACGAACTGAACAAATTTCCGACATCCAAGAACAAACAAACGCGTCGCGTTGGAAATCCTAGATTAAACCCATCCGAAATCTTAGCCCTACCCAATTTTTAACAAAAATTGGGCAGCATAACGACTATATTTGTAAAAACCCAAAACCTGTAACGATAAACACACTTCGATATATCCACAACCATCAACACAATCATCGGACTCCCCGTCTGGAATCTAAACACAATCAACTCTCACTCGTAACCCAGCATAAACAAACTCAAACAATCATACTCAAGAACTTCTATAATCCTCATAATCAAGTCACAATCGAATCTCAAATCAATATACAATTTCATAAGCCAACCCCTTACATAAAGTCATAATTCATATCCAATCATAATACATATTCCATACATGAATTCATAATTCATACACATTATGAATCAATGCTTACAATACAATAATGGCATTCCAAGCCATATACAAATCCAATACTAAAAAGCCTAATTATTCCAAACACAAAATAAGCAAAATCGAACAAATATCTTGACTCTCCTTCATCCGATCTCCTGCTTGAAACCTGGAGATGGGGATGAGAGGGTGTTGGACCCCGTTACCGAAGCCCAACATCGGACTTGAAAGCATGAAACTTGAGCGGGGAGGAGAGACATGGATAAGAGAAAATTTGTAAGAAGACTCGTTCGGAAGTAAAAGCGGGCAATGACAGACCTGAGCTCATATTCTTTTAATTTCACAACTCAAACCTCTACATGCAACTGTTAACAATTTGAAATCCAAAACACAAAGAAACTTGTACAACTCAAGAAATTTCCCAAATTTCTCAGGCAAATTTCATTAATGATAAAATAAGAGTTTACAAAGCTTTAATGGCATTTCAAGCCATAGTACATTAGTTAGTTCAAGACCCCAAAATTTACAAAAATGTACTTGAAATGCGGCTAAAGCCTCGAATTCTCAAAAATCTAATCACAATACAAAAATATTTAAACTTGGAGTGATGCCAAACTCTTGACCTATTCGAACTCCTGTTCATCACCTGTGTGGGGGAGGAGAGTGGGGGGGTGAGCTATAAAGCTCGTGGGTAGCAATTTTATAACCAGCAATACGCAAAACCATGTAAACTTTATTTTCCATATGAACATCCATATTAACAAAATGCACATTTTAAATCACAAAGCACGTATTCTTTCCTCAAAGCTTGTCTTGATGCAAAACATGTATGCATAAAACTTGTCAACGTATCATAATTACATATGCACATCAGAATG
>JAOQMQ010096740.1:0-15894 GCA_027563845.1 Erythroxylum subrotundum | reverse complement strand
ACTTCCCTTAACTCGCAGAATGAATCTTCAAGTTCAAACATTTTTTTATTATTCTTTGTGTTTTTTTAATATTTTTTTATGTGAGACTTGCCATAATTAATAGCTCTAAACCCGAGGAACAAGATAGGTAAAAGACAGTCAAAGAGAGCGTTACAATTACATGTTATATTCATATATCTTTCCGATTCATTAAGGGACATAAAGAGTAGACAATATGTATTAATTAATAATTGTTTTGACATAAGATGAGTATATAATTATCAACATAATGCAAAGACAATGATGAATTATGGAACGTGTATGTTCGGATAAATCATGAATCATAATTCGTACTTTTTAAATTTATATTTTTATTATGTTTTGAATTCTAGAATGTGCTTGTTTCGATAAATCATGAATCATGAATCGTAATTTGTATTTTTCAGATTTCTATTTTTATTGTGTTTAGAATTGTAATTATATTATATAACTTTTATTTCTTATAATGATGTAATATAAGTTTTAATTTTTTTTTATCAATGTGGTTCATAAATTTAATGAGTTTATGAAATAATTTATTAGTTACATGATTAATTGAGATTTAAGTATGGTAAACATTTTCTTTTTAAAGTGCTATTAATAAATTTTATTCGTCAAATAAAAATTATTAATATACTAATAAATCACTAAAAATTTGTTTCAAAATGTCTGAAATTATGAAACGATTCATTAATTAGATAATTTGATTGAAATTGAAGTGTGATAAGATTTTTTTTTAATTTTTGTCAATAAGCAATTTCGATGTTAATTTGATCAATGTCAAGATATAAACAAATCCAACATGCATTTATGTTAATTAATCATTCCCATGCTAAATTAGTATTTCTAAAATAAGATGGTCTTTTTTCCACACAAATTTTGGCATATATGCTTATATTTGTTATTTACTACCACTTGTTTATTATTTTCAAAATTCGAATTTAAAGATTTTTGCATGAAATATATTAAATTTATTAAAATAAAAATCGTTCAAACTGTTATAAAAACTCCTCGAAGAGTTAATTACAAATAAAAAAATTCAAACTTTGCTCAATTTTACAATTATAGCCCAAATTTTAAAAACTGACAGTTAAATATTGAAACTTTCAAAATTTTCATTTTTAGCATGATGTTAGTTTCTCTATCAAATTTGCTGATGTGGCTTACCAAGTGTTCTTAAAAATCTGATTAATAATACACGTCAGTTAAAATTAACACAATTAATGAAAATTAATGAAACGACATTATTCAATTACTTAACTAAAATGATGTCGTTAAAAAATGACGTAATTTAATCCTTAAAACAGTTTACGCAATCCTGACACCCTTATTGTAACATTCCACCCCGATGGAAATGGTAGAATAGTAATTTGGTAAGGGCTAAGAGTGTTTAGGATTGTTTTGAAATATTCATACATATTCTTACACGTGAATAGTGAAAATTGCACATGAAAATAACTGTACATGCATTCATGACATTTCCCGGTATATGTGCCTAAATGTAATTTTTCTGGGAACTGTACATGCATTCCTGACATTTCCCGGTATATGTGCCTAAATGTAATTTTTCTGGGAAAATATGATTCTGTGCTTGAAAATTCATTTGGAGTGGATCGTTATGTGTTTTATATTTTTGGGGAAATTTAAGAATTTTTTTGGAAATTTTAGGAGAAAATTTTCGGACTGAAAAAATCGCCAAGTGGCAGACCGATTGGTTTTCGGTATTGAAAATTTCTGTCCAATGGCACTGAAATATTGAGTACATGATTTTGGGATTGTAATTAGAGCCATTGGAATTAGATGGATTAAAGATTTCATTTTATTAGGGTTCTTTTATTACAACCTTATTAATTTGATTTCTTCTTTTCTTATTAAATGCCGAGTGTCATGACAAGTGTCATGACAGCCAATTTAATGCTTGTATTTTGTTCTGCACATTCACGACTCTTCTAAAGTGAAAGAGTGAAAAAATTGTCTTGGCTTCTTCTCATCATCATCTTCGTAGCTCACTCTCTTTCCTCCTTAGTTGGTTTCTTCTTTATGTAAGTGTATTCCTAATCTCCATCCACTCTAAACTTACCCTTTGTTTTCAGTTTGTTCCCTTCATTTTCACTTTGTTTTCCGGATACCCTCACCCTTCATTTTCAATTTGTTTTCCCGATGTCTCATGCTACTCTCGCATCGCAACGCACCAGCAAACTTTTTGTTTTTAGTTTATTTTTCCAACACCCTTAGCTCTTCTGACATCGCAAGAAGCTCATTTTGCTCTCGCATCACAATCAGCTACGTCAAGGATAGGTTTTTATTACAGTTTGTTGTAGGTTTGTTTAATTTTGCAATCTTGATGATCATACATAAATTTAGATGCTAGAAATTATAGGTTATTTAGACGAGGGATCATAAAGATGAAGTGCCTTTTTACATTTTATTGGCAATGAAGTTGTTCTTCTTTACATAAATTTATTCCCAACGAAGTTGTTCTTCTTTACATATAAGTAGTGAAAATATATATTAGTCTAATTTTTAATTAAATTATGATTACAAATGAACTCATAGCCCAGTTTGGTAGATGTAGTTTCAACCTTTTTTTAGCATTTTAGAAGGCATTAGCTGTTGGAATTATTTTGTTTGGTTATTAGCAAGTGAGTTAACTTATTCACTCCAACCAGCTGATTGTTTAAAAGTTTCTCTGTAAGAGTGTTTTTGGTGATCAGCTGAAAAAACTGTTAGTTAAAGATTGTACCCTTTATTCTTTTAATAGCGGTGGAAGCCCTCATCATTTTTTTGATTAATCAATCAGCCTTTTTTAATTTTTCCAAGGAGAAAACCTACCTTTGATATTATAGTTAATTATATTTATATACTTTTATTTAATATTAATATTACTATTAATATTAATATTTTTATATTTTAAAATAATAACTTTTTGTAATATTATTTTAATTATAGCACAAATTCTAATATATTATGTCATTCTTCCACAGTTCCACATTAATATTAATATTTTTTATTTTAAAAATAATAACTTTTATAATATTATTTTAATTATAGCACAAATTCTAATATATTATGTCATTCTTCCACAGTTCCACTCTTCCATAATTTTAAAACTTTTAATAATTAAAAATTTTAATACTACTTTATTTTAATTAAAAATAATTAAACAAGTTATTTAAAAAATATATAGTATTTGCATGAAACAATATTTTGATAGTCACAGGCTTATCTTTTTTTTTTTGAACGGTAACGATTGCGCTCAGCGCGTATTATTAGAATCCATTGCTAAAATGTCATACAAAAAAGGAGGGCATACTCCCCACTCAAAACCAGACATAGAATTAGCTGTCTTAGTTATTGTATGAGCAATCTGATTCGTTGGCTTTCTAACAAACGCAAAAGAGATAAAAGATATCTCCTGAATGAGAGCCTTACAATCATGAATAATCATGGAAAAATATGAAGGAAAACTATGTGTAGATGTCAAAAATTGGGTAACGACCTGACAATCTGTTTCCACGCATATTAGGAAAAAAGTTAGCGATTTGATCCAGCTCAAGGCTTCCCGAAAACAGAGCGCTTCGCCTACTTGTGAGTCTCCCCAACCTGGGATTGTCATCAATTTACCAGCACAATTTTGCCCTTGAGAGTTTCCGATAATCATACCAAGACCATAATACCCATTCTCCAACAAAGCAACATCAACGTTACATTTAAAATGAGATGGAGCTAGGGCCGCCCAACACGCTGGAAAGCAAGGAGTGCGTGATGTGAGAACATCAGATGAAGCTTTTACTGTCTTCCATTCTGCCAGCGCCGTCCTTGCTTGACTAAGGATGAACTGATGAGGATGAGTACGCAACTCCCACACTACTTCATTACGATAAAGCCATAGACTCCATATAAGCATAAAGATCTCCTCTTGGTGTGATTGTGGGTAAGACGTGACTACAATCATAAGCCATTCATTCAAAGAGGAAGTATTTTGCCAGCCCACATTCGATAGCAGCCACACGGATTGATCAAATTCACAGTTATAAAAAACATGAAAGGTTGTTTTCGTAGTCTTAGCGCAAATAGGACATATGTCATCTACAATCATATGTTGTCCTCTTAAGCTGGCCCTGTAAGGAAGGATATTATGTATAATGCGCCAAATAAGGATCTGAACTTTACCTGGGACTTGAACCTTCCAGAGTTTGTCCCAAGGGAAGCCATCAACTCGAAAGTTTTCATTTGCCATCTCTATATGCTGAGTCTGTAACCGTCTTTGACCTGGTATGCGCCTTTCCTATTTTTTTTCCATACCCAATCATCCGAAATAAGCGAGAAAGCCAACGGAATTTGTAAAATGAGGTCTGCATCTCGTGGGGTAAAGGAATTTCGGATCAAAGGTTCATTCCATCGGCAACCTATCATAAGATCGGCAACCATATTCAAATTCCGATCTTCTAAAAATTCCATCTAAATAGTAGGATCCCCATCATCCATTGACCAGGAATCCCGTCATATATTGATGGTAACTCCATCCCCAACGCGCTTTCGACATCCCTGAAATAAAATGGGTCGTGCTTGACATATACTTCGCCAAATCTGACTTGGATTGTTGCCTAAAGGTGCTGAGAAAAACTCAGAATTTGGGAAGTATCTGGCCTTCAGGATTTTTGCGGCAAAGGAATTGGGGTATTTAAGCAACCTCCATCCTTGTTTGGCTAGTAAAGCAAGATTAAACTGTCGCAAGTCACGATATCCTAATCCTCCATAAACCTTTGGAATTGCGAGGCGTTTCCACCGAAGCCACTTGATACCGTTGTTATCTTGACCTCCATTGTGCCAAAAGAAGCATTCATTAAACTTTCCAATTCCTTACAGGTATCAATAGGTAATAGGAGAAGGGACATGATGTAGTTAGGCATAGCTTGCGCCACCATTCTCAATAAAACATCCTTACCTGCTTTTGATAACAATTTTGCCTTCCAACCCTGCAACCTCTTAGTTAATTTCTCCACCACATAATGAAACACTTGTCTTTTATTTCTTCCAATAACAGATGGCATTCCCAAATAACTATGATGACTTTCTTGTTCATTAACACCCAAAATCTGACAAACTGAGCTTCTGATTATCTCTTCTATATTAGGGGTAAAAGAAACCCCTGATTTTGAGAGGTTGATTTTTTGCCCCGAAGCTGTCTCATATAGATGTAGGCACTCTTTCAGGTGTAAAGCTTCTTCACTTGTAGCGCGCGTAAAGAAAAAAGCATCGTCGGCGAAAAAAGATGAGAGACCGGAATGGCCCCTCTTGCGACCAGAGCATCGTGAATACGACCTTGTGCTTGATATTTAGATAGAATGGCTGACAAACCTTCCGCACACAGTATAAAAAGATATGGTGAAAGGGGATCTCCTTGACGTAAGCCCCTACCACGAATTAAAGGACCATACTCTTTAGCTCCACGGATAAAAGAATAGGAGACAGACATGACTATCCTCATAATTCTGGTAACCCATAACTCATCAAAACCCAACTTCAACATAATTGATCTCAAATATGCCCATTCAATTCTGTCATATGCTTTGCACATGTCTGTTTTTAATGCAAGAAAACCCCGGTGCCCTTGAGTTTTCCTTTTAAGAGAGTGAAATAATTCATACACCATAATTATGTTATCCATAATCAGTCGGTTAGGAATGAACACACTTTGGGTATCAGCAATGACCTGCAGCAGAATGTGCTTTAGTCCATTAGCCATCATCTTGCAAACAACTCGATCAGTGACATTGCTCAACGAGATAGGACGCAGATCAGCAATTGTCTCTGGAATTTTCTTTTTAGGAATAAGAATCAAATTAGTGCAGTTATGTCCCGGCGTCGGATCGTTTCCATTTAGACACTTCAAACACTCATTAGTGACTTCCGTTCCTACTATATCCCAAAATGTTTGAAAAAAACCTGGGTTGAAACCATCATGTCCAGGGGATTTTTGTGGGTGCATGGAGAAAATTGCTTGTCGTACTTCCTCCCCAGTATAAGGAGCCAATAATAATTCATTATGTAGGGGTGTAACTTTTGGTTCCACATACTGTAACAGTGGACCTGGATCACTGTTTGAAGAGGAAAAAAGACCTTGGTAATAATTCATTATCAGCTCCGGGCCTGAATCCCAATCAACCCACTCTCCATTAGCATTTTGAAGTCGAGAAATTTGATTCTTACGGTGTTTGTGTGATGCCATCACATGAAAAAACCTAGTATTTGAATCTCCCTCTGCTAACCAATATTGCTTCGATCGTTGTTTCCAATATACTTCATGTTGTAGTAGCAAATCCCCATATTGTTTTTCGATGGAATGCAGTAAGTCCATATCCAGAATGGGTTGTCTTCTCAAAAAGGCCAATTGACGTTTTATTTTGTGAAGACTATTGTGAAATTTCTGGTTATGTGATTGTGCCCAAGATTGTAGGTACTGAGAGCAACTAGTGAGTCGATCTTGAAGAGACCCAAAGCTGCCAGTTGTCCACCCTTTACGTATCTGTTGTTTACAATCACCCTCAAGGATCCATTTTGATTCAAACCGAAATCTCTTCTGCACATAACGCTTCAAGTTAACACCTAGGGGAAGAAAGATGGGAAGGTGATCAGAGAACGCTGATTGTAGAACGTAAATTGTGACCATTGGAAACATGGAGGACCAAGACGTCGTCCCCATCGAGCGATCCAGGCGCTCCAGCACTGATGCGTACCCATCCCGACAATTCTCTCAAGTGAAGCGTGGACCCTCAAAACCTAAGTCATGAAGATGGCAATTAGATACAGCAGCGCGGAAACCCTCCATCAGTGATCTAGGATGAAAGATAGTCCCTTGTTTCTCTGATAAAAACATAATGTCATTGAAATCCCTTATAACACACCAAGGTAGCGTGGATTGAGAGGCAAGTGTTCGGAGCAAGTCCCATCCTTGGCGCCTATGACTGCGATCTGGAAAGCCGTAGAACCCTGTTAAATGCCAACGTTTCATCCCTTCAATTATAACTTCAATATCAATGTAGTGACTGAAGTAACTGATTAAACGAGCCATATTATGCTCCTTCCACATTAGTGTTAAGCCTCCACTCATAACCACTAGATCAACAGTAAAAAATCCACTAAAACCCAAAACTGTTTTAATTTGTGAAACTCGTTCTTTTTTTATTTTTGTTTCCATAAGAAAAATAAAGTTGGGCTTCTTATCAGATACAATATTCTTTAAGACCCGAACTGTACGTGGGTTCCCAAGCCCTCGACAGTTCCAACTTAATGTACTCATAATTCTTGGTGGGTCTGGGAACCAAAACCCACCATCTTCAAGTTTTTTTGGCACAATTGCTTTTCCCACCAAGGTCATTTCCATATTCATAGGTTCCTATATAGCCGCAAGTGTCTCTTGTAATCTCCTTCTTTTAATATCCGTAACCATAACAGAATTCGTGATCATCTGGCAAGGAAATGCTAGATGCTCGGGATTGGTTGTTTTCTACGTATTAGGATGCTGATATTGCGCGTCATTAATGCGTGATCCACTACCTACCGCAACTCCAATAGATAGATTTGCCGTTTGAAACCCATGAAACTCGGCAGCATCAGTGGAATCTCCTAAATTGGTGCGGCTCCCTCGCTGTTGGTTAGCCCTCGACGGACTGCCTAGAACTTCGATCCCCCTTTCCGGCATGAGATCATTCTCCGATTGCAACCATTTAGCTCCTATTTGTGTTTGACGCTTTGAATCAGCTTTTAGCCAAATACCATATGCAAACTTCTCCTTTGGAAACATCGGGTAGTCATATCTAATTGTATATAACTTTCGTAGTTAGTTAAAAAAAAAACAAAAGGAGTATACAGGCGTGACACTTGCTACTTTTCAATAATAATAATAATAATTAAATGTAATTAATTTAAATATAATATAATATAATTAAATAAAATACAGTTAATTGCATAAATAAATAATTAAAATATAATTGAATAAAATAAATAAATAGTTTTATGTTAATTTATGTTAATGATTTTGGTTATTATTATTATTGCTATAGTAACTAACATAAGGTTTACTTTGAAAAGAAAAAAAATCAAATTCTACCACTAATTAACAAAACAGTATAATTTTAGAATATGTTATTAAAAAATGCTTATTTTTTAAAGATTTTTTAATTAAGTGCATGAATTTTTAATTTTTTAATTGAATAACAAACATTTTAAAATCTCAACAATTCAAGTCAAGAGATTATTTTTGATGATATGATATTTTACTAAATGTTACGTAAATGTTCATCTATTAACTATATCAACAAAAACTAACGTTTTAAATTAAATTGTTAAAGTTTTAAAAGAATATTAAAAAAGTCTAATTTTTAATTAAGTGACTAAAGTTTTAAAAATTTTAATTGAATGACTAACATTTTAAAATCTCAACAATTCAATTATTTTTAATGATATGATATTTTTATCAAATGTTACGTAAATTTTCATTTTAAATTAAACAGTTATAGTTTTAAAAGATTTGTCTTTCAATTGAAATTTTTAAAAACTTAGACACTTTATTTAAAAAATCTCAAAAATTGAACACTTTAAAATTAATTATCCCCATAATTTTTAAATATACTTTTTATAAAAGAATTAACAATTCACAACATTAACAATTCACTTTACTTTTTATTTTATTTTTAAGAGGAGGTTGATATCAGATGTCCCCAAATTTTGAGAACTTAAATGCCTCTTTTTTATAACCCAAATTGCTTCAAACTAATATAAAAAAAATTATTCCATACATTTTTGTTCATTATATAACAACAATAAACTAAATATCATCTTTTCTCAAAAGGTTGACCTAAGTTTAATGTACAACAATATAAAATAAATAGAAGAGATGAGAGAAAAAACACTGATAATTCAGTTCATAGCACAAAAAGTCATCCATTCTAAAGAGTTAATCGATAAACTAATGTTCAAAGAGATGTGAGCAATGGAGAAAATTAAAGCCTGAGTTTTGAGAGAAGTTGTATTAAGGAAAATATACACAATTAATTTGTAATTATCTTTGCCATATTTAGATGATTAACGTTACATGTAGATAGACAAGTAGTTAGCCTTTGTTTTAGGCACTGATAAGTTTAGTGATATGTATTTATACGTGGTGATAACGCAGAAGAAATACATACCTTTAATCCCCAAATTCTTTCTCCTCTTTATTTTAGATGGTATCAAAGCACTGATCTTGGTGCCCTGCATAAAGCCTTCTTCTTAATTCTGCCTATCATCTGTCGTTGATCATCATCAGCCATGACCGACGACACTCTTAATTCTGGGAAAATTGGCGAGACATCAAAGATCTCCGCCACGGACCCATCACACCCATATTACTTACATCACTCTGAGCAACCAGGTCATATGATCGTTCCTATCAAATTGAATGGTCCCAACTATCCATTCTGGAGCAAATCAATGATCCATGTCTTGACAGCAAAAAGAAAGTTTGGCTTCATAGACGAATCCTTTCAAATGTCGTACCCGACATCACCAGATTTCGAGCTATGGAATCAGTGCAACAGCATGATCCTTTCATGGCTTACACATTCCGTTGAGCCAGATATCGCCTCCGGAATTATTCATGCAAAAACGACCTAACAAGTGTGGGAGGATTTGCGAGACCAATACTCGCAAAAGAACGCACCAGCTATCTTCCAGATCCAAAAATTGATAGCAACGATGTCTCAAGGTACCATGACTATACCTGTTTATTACAACAAAATTAAGGCCTTGTGGGAAGAGTTAGACACTTACCGAACTCCTCTAACATGTAATCAAGCCAGTGAACATACTCTCCAACGAGAAGAAGATAAATTAATGCAGTTTTTGATGGGGCTTCATGAGTCTTATAAGGCTGTCCGATCTAATATTTTAATGATGGTTCCCTTGCCCAATGTCCGCCATGCCTACTCACTACTTATGCAGGAAGAGACTCAACGACAAGTCTCTGCCGAATCAATTGAGAACTTTTTCATAACAGTTGCTATACAGGGTCGTTCTAAGCCTTCCAAAGATAAGATTTGTGAACACTGCAATCGTTCGGGACATTTGATCGACGAATGCAGAACACTCAAGTATCACTGCAAATTTTGTGACAAAAAAGGTCACACGGAGGATCGATGCCAACTCAAAAACGGTGGCCAGAATTCTCGTTCTTCGTCAAATTGTGGCAACAAAAATGGCAGATTCAATGTTCCCACAGCGCATGCAGCTGATTCCTCCTCCACAACCGGCGCAGAAAATTCCCAATTTTTGTAGAATTTCTCTGCCGAACAATTATAGCAATTAGGACAGATGCTATCTGCAATGGTTCAGAATCGCGCATCTTCTGGTAATGGTGATGTATTTGCTAATGCCACAGGTCTGTTTCCTATGCCTCATGTTTATTCTAATTCATCCGTTGTCAGACCGTGGATCCTTGACAGTGGTGCAACTGATCATATAGCATTCGATCTAGCACTCCCCTCACACACTACTCCACCTTCATCACCACTTGTTAACTTACCCACCGGTGCAACCGCAGCCATCACCCACTCCGGCACTGTTTCATTTAATACTCATCTCACTTTAAATCACGTACTTTATGTACCATCGTTCAATCTAAATCTTATGTCTATCAGTAAATTAACCTCAGCCCTTAACTGTTGTGTAATGTTCTTTCCTGATTTCTGTCTTGTGCAGGACTTGGCTACGGGGAGGATGATTGGCTCGGGTAAACAACACGGAGGTCTCTACTACATGATGGCTTCGAATCCCTCTGCCCTTTATATCTCTCAACCTTCACAACTCTGGCATCAAAGACTCGGTCACCCCTCTCCAGCTTGCCTCAAATCTGCCCTTCACTCTCTAAATATTAATAATGATGCTCATGTACCCAATAATTGCACTGTCTGCCCTATGGCCAAACAGACACGTCTCCTTTTTCCTCTTAGTTCCATTTCCACTAAATCCTCTTTTGATCTATTGCACTGCGATGTGTGGGGTCCACATAAGGTCCCAACACATTCAGGAGCTAGGTATTTTCTAAGCATTGTCGATGATTACAGTCGTTGTACTTGGCTTTTTCTCACGAACAATAAATTTGAAGCATCTTCCTTACTTGAGCGATTCGTCCAATTTGTTGCACACAATTTCATGCTATTGTTAAAGTAATTCGGGCAAATAATGATACCGAGTTTTTTCCAATTAAAATTTTCTCCACACTCGTGGCATTGAATTTCAACATTCCTGCGTCTACACCCCGCAACAAAACGAGGTTGTTGAGCGCAAACACAGACACATTCTTAATGTTGCTCGCTCGCTACTATTCCAGTCTCATGTTCCGCTTCACTTTTGGGGTGAATGTGTCCTTACGGCTGCATACATTATAAACCGCCTTCCCTCTCCCTTACTTTCTGGAAAATCACCATTTGAAATTCTTTACCAAAAACCTCCCTCACTTACACACCTTCGCGTATTTGGGTGTCAATGTTATGCTACTAATGTTCAACCTAAACAAAAATTTGATGCACGGGCAGACAAGTGTGTCTTCATGGGGTATCCTCATGGTCAAAAGGGTTACAAATTATATAATCTCACCACCAACAAATTCATTGTCAGTAGAGATGTGGTGTTCCACAAATCCATCTTTCCTTTCTCTTCTTCCCATATTACTGATACACCGACCTCTCCTATCCCCTTTCTGCCTTCTATCGACCTCGACACTCCTGTTCTACCCTCATCAACATTACCCGCTCATCATACTCCTATTCCGCTGCATCATTCTAGTGATCCAGACTCTCATTTGCCTTCTCCCGACTCCTCCTCGAGCCCTTCATTACCGGCTCCAGTTCCTCCGTCCTCTCGTCCATCTACAGAAGACACTTCCCATACAGCTTCACCTCAATCTGATGCTGACCAACCTCCAGCCAGATCTTCTTCACTTGACCCATCACCGACGCCCGAACCAGACTTCCGTCGTTCCTTCCGGACCAAGCATCCTCCATCCTGGCACCATGATTATGACTAGTGGTTCGAGTCTACGCCCCGGCACAAGGTATCCTTTATCTTCTTATATGTCTTTTTCCCATTTTTCGCCATCTCACCGCTCTTTTCTAGCCTCTGTGTCTGCCCATACAGAACCCACTACATATGACCATGCTGCCTCTGATCCACACTGGCAACGGGCGATGCAGGATGAACTTGCGGCCCTCGAACGAAACAAAACATGGTCCATGGTACCTCTTCCTCCGGAGCACAAGGCGATTGGTTGTCGATGGGTATACAGAATTAAATATAATTCTGACGGCTCCATTGAGTGGTACAAAGCGCGATTGGTTGCCAAAGGTTTTACGCATGTGGAAGGTATTGATTATAAGGAGATATTTTCTCCCACTGCCAAACTTACCACTCTTCGTTGTTTATTGACAGTTGCAGTTGCCAGAAATTGGTATACTCACCAGCTTGACGTTCACAACGCTTTTCTTCATGGTGAATTACATGAAGAGGTATACATGTCTCCGCCTCCCGGGTTACGTCGACAGGGGGAGAACACTGTTTGTCGACTTCACAAATCCCTTTATGGCTTAAAACAGGCCAGGCGCAATTGGTTTTCTACATTTGCTGATGTTGTTCGAAAAGCAAGTTATGATCAATCTCGAGCAGATTATTCTCTATTTACTAAAGTCAGAGGTACATTGTTTACAGCTCTTCTCATATATGTTGATGATATTTTATTGATTGGGAATGATATTGTCGAAATCAAAAGGCTCAAAGAATTTCTGCTAGAGCACTTTCACATTAAAGACCTTGGTGATCTTAAATACTTTCTAGGCATTGAATTTTCACGTTCTGGCAGTGGTATATTTATGTCTCAAAGAAAGTATGCTCTCGATATTTTGCAAGATTATGGTCTCACAGGTACAAAGCCCGAGAAGTTCCCAATGGAACAAATTCTAAAGCTCACACTCACAAATGGTGAGCCGTTGCATGATCCTACTAAGTATCGTAGGTTGGTTGGCCGGTTGATTTACTTGACTGTCACGCGACCAGATATTGCTTATTCTGTCCGAGTCTTAAGCCAATTTATGAATTCTCCATGCAAATCTCATTGGCACGCGGCAATGAGAGTTCTTAGATATATTAAAGGGACTCCCGGCCAAGGCCTTCTGCTACCATCGAACCACAATCTGCAATTACGAGCTTTTTGTGATTCTGATTGGGGCAGATGTCGCATTACTAGGCGATCAGTGTCTGGTTTCTGCATATTTTTAGGTACTTCACTTGTCTCTTGGAAATCAAAAAAGCAAACAAATGTTTCCCGGTCATCAGCTGAAGCGGAATACGGGGCAATGGCAAATACATGTTTGGAATTAACATGGTTGAGGTATATTCTCCAAGACTTGAGGGTGACACAGGATGGACCTTCATCATTATATTGTGATAATCAAGCTACATTACACATAGCAGCGAATCCTATTTTTCATGAGCGTACCAAGCATATAGAGATCGATTGTCACATTGTTCGTGAAAAGTTACAAGAAGGATTGCTCAAGCCTTCATATGTTCTTACACAATTACAATTGGCAGACATTTCACCAAAGCTTTGGGGAAAGATCAATTCGAAGGACTGCGCAGCAAGTTGGGAGTTTTCGATCCCTACTCTCCAACTTGAGGGGGAGTATTAAGGAAAATATACACAATTAATTTGTAATTATCTTTGCCATATTTAGATGATTAACGTTACATGTAGATAGACAATTAGTTAGCCTTTGTTTTAGGCACTGATAAGTTTAGTGATATGTATTTATACGTGATGTTAACGCAGAAGAAATACATACCTTTAATCCCCAAATTCTTTCTCCTCTTTATTTTAGAAGTTGGCGTCATCTTGGAGCCTCTTCTTCAAAGATATATGTCACTGGAGAGACTAGAACTCCACTGCCTCCAATCTGCATCAAACCATAATAGATTCTTGAGGAATGGATCAAGGAAAAATAATCCCTCGTATAGATAGCAAGCAAAAGCAGGGATGACATAAATGGTCTTATCAAGTCTGAAGTCAATAGGCCAAATTCGGGTTAATCTAACTTGGAGATGAGCTCGGGCCAGGAGAGCTAGCTTGAAAGGACCAACGGCCCAAACATCTTCTTAAAACGATGTTATTTTAGTTTAACTATTCAAAACTGCGTCGTCTCATTATTTGTAAGTTTAAGGAACTCAAGCAAAATAACAATAATTTGCATGTATATATCTGGACATTGGAAGTATAATGTTGAGACCCGTTATAATCAACAGTATAGTAGGAAGAAAAGGGGTGGGCAGATCAGTAAATTGGGGAGTGTGTAGGGGTGTGAGGAGAAATATGATGATGAGTTGGATAGCTAGTTAGAGGGAGGGGAATAAAAGGGTGTAGTGTGGGGACGGGTGCAGATCATATCTGAGAATTGGTTATGATAACTTTGTATTGAGGAGGTTAGCTAGCCCTCGAAGTCTGGCATATCAATACACTGAATACATTGATACTCTCTTCATTCCTTCTTTGTCATATTTTCCTTATTAGCTCTCTGTTAAAATTCTTGTGCTGCTGTTGATTTATGTGGTTAGAACTTGTTAGGATTTCAGATCCTAACAATTTGGTATCAAAGCAGTGAGGTGCTGGGATGGTTGTGACCCGAATGGATTCTAGAGTCGATAATATTGAACGTGAGATGCTGAAGCTGACGGAAGATATGGGAGCAGTGGATGAAAAGATGAATACGGTAGAGAAAAAGGTCGATAAGATGGTCGGGGACATTGCTTCCTTGTTTGAATGTTTGAGACAGATACAAGAGTCCTTAGGCATTTGAAGTTGGGAGAAAGCACCTAGAGAGGAGGTCGATGATATTACAGATTCGAGGAGTCAAGCTGAAATATCGATGGAAGAAGAGTTGATGTTGAAGGAGAAGATTCACAGAAGGTTGGAAATTCCGGTGTTCTACGGGGAAGATCCAATGGGGTGGCTGTTCAAGGTAGAGCGGTACTTTGATCTGAACGGAGTTTCGATGGCGAGGAGACTAGCGACGGTAGCAGTATGTATGGAGGGTGAGGCTTTGAGTTGATTTTTGTGGAGAGAAGGATGGTCGCCGATGAAGGACCGGTCGACTTTTAAGACCGCAGTGGTGCGTCAATTTGGAAGGGCTCAGGCTGGAAATCCTCTATCAGCTCTCATGAGGTTACATCAGCTTGGTACGGTGGCAGAGTATAATCGGGAGTTTGAGATGGTGTCTTCGATGTTAAGAGAAATCCCAGCGGAGGCGGTAACTGCTGCTTATATAAATGGGTTGAAGGAAGAAATAAAGACAGAGTTGCAGCTGATACAAACCGATTCACTGGTGCAGTTGATGGAGATGGCGCTGGTGACTGAAGGTAGGAATTGGGCCCTTTGGAATCAATCAATCCAACCCGTTAAGGGAGCTAGAACCCAATGTGGGTCAATCGGGTTTGGGGCTGGAGAAATGGGTAATAAAATTTACCCAACCCACGGTAAAAACACAAGCATTTCCCCTTCACCAAACACATTGTTGAGAAGCCCTAATCGACTCGTGGCGGGGAGTCGGGTTACACCATCGCCTACCGCAACCAGTCAGGGGGTGAGCTCTTACCAGAATCAGGCGTTCGTGTTGGATCCCGTTTCCGGAACCCAACTCTTTACACGAAACCATAAGAAAACGATCAATTTTTTTTTTTAAAAATCCCAAATCACCAAACACAAATCGGATAACCAAAGGAAAGGACTTCAATTCCACATCGAAAATCATAAGGAGAGAAAAAAAAACAACACAAAACAGTGGAACGAAT
>JAOQMQ010096695.1:0-15898 GCA_027563845.1 Erythroxylum subrotundum | reverse complement strand
CTCAAACATGAAATCGACCCTAGAATCACTATACCCATCTATTTCTTAAGCTCTTTAAACCAAAACCCATGCAAAACCCTAAACCATTATTAAAACCTTACCTTGAATCCTTACCCAACCAATGGGTTTCTTGTATCAAGATGAAGCTTAGGCTCTCCTCTATGCTTTTCCTCCTTGGGTTTTCTTCAAACAACCTCTTGAACCCCTTGAAAATCCAAGCCCTAGCCTTTTCTCTCTTTTTCTCCTTCTTCTTCTCCACTCACGAACTCCTCTCTCTTTTTCTCCCTCCAAATTTTCGTAACTCTCTTTCTCTCTCATTGCAAGACACCTTTCTTCTTTCTCTATTTTAATTCCTTCTTTTTATACTCCCATTTCCACTTAAGCCCATTTAAGCCAAGCCCATTTAATTATAAAACACAAGTCTTCTTCCTCTTCTTTCTAAACCTCCACTTAAGCCCAAAGCCCAATTCACCTAACTCTTTTAATTCCATTTAATGTATACTACTCATGTCACCTAACATAATTAATATTACCATACTAATTTATGTCAACTTAATTTAATTCATCAAGACCTCTAATTAACCAAATCATGCTTAATATATAAAAAAATTCAGGGGCCAACATTAGGCCGTTAAGTACTGTGTCTTCAATTATAGATGTTCTACACCTACTCGGAAGACAAGTTCCGGACTACCTAGCCCTGATGATTTGAATCTCCCAAAACTGAATCTATTTGTCCAACCTCCTACCTTTATAATCAGTGAAGCAATTATTCTGTCTTCAAACGCATATAGCACTACTATTGCTTGTGAAGAAGAACAACTGAAGAATGATGATCGGCATGCCTCATTAAGTGACTTACGAGAGGAAATAGCTCAAATACTGCAAGACGTCAAGTCACTCCGAGCGGAAATAAAGGAACTGTTTTCAGAAATAATGAAGCATCTACGGTCGTAATTCATTTTTGATCAATAACAAATAGGGGGAGAAAGGAGAAAGAAAAAGATAGGGGGAGGAAGCGAAGAAAAGAAGAAGAAGAGAAGAGAAGAAGAAAAGAAAAGAAGAAGAAGAGAAGAGAAGAAGAAAAGAAAAGAAGAAGAAGAGATGAGATGAGATGAAGAAGAAAATCTGTTTCAAGTGTATATAGTCATATACTGTCATATACTGTATATCATTTTATTAATAACACTTTCTTACTACTATGATTATTTGTTATCATCAAAAGGGGGGAGATTGTTAACTCAAAATGACTTGACATCCAATAGTTTTGATGAAGACCAAATAATGAAAATGAATGTGAGACGGAAGCAGAAAGCAAAATGAGATGGAAGGAAAGAAAGAAAGTGAGACGGAAGCGGATAGAAAAGTGAGACGACAGAAAAGTGAGACGGAAGCGCAAGCCAAAGTGAGATGACAGAAAAGTGAGACGGAAGCGTAAGCCAAAGTGAGACGGAAGCGCAAGTCAAAGTGAGACGATACAAAGTGAGACGATAAAAATGAGACAGAAGACCCAATACTACGTTGGATGACTAATCAGCATGAGTTAGTTACAGAACTCAACTGAATAACTGATTCTTAAAAGATCAAGAACAAGAAGAAAGAAGCAGTTATCAAGAAGCGGTTGAAGACGAAGGCTATAAATATGAGTCGAAGTCGAAGACTGCAGAAGTTAGAGATTTTAAAAAAGCTAGAAATTTTACTGTGCAAAAGTTAGAGCTATCCTTATCTGTAACAAAAGCTCAAAAACTCTTTCAGTCGAAAGAAGAAAAACAGATAGCCTGAAGAGTCTAAGTGTGAAAAGAATACTTGTTGTAAGAGACCTGAAGAGGTTAAGTGTGAAAAGAATACTTGTTGTAAGAGACCTGAAGAGACTCGGAGAAAACAATACTTGTAACTTTGCAAAGTATAGTGAAATCTCAGAAAAGAATACTTGTTGTAAGAGACCTGAAGAGGCTCGGAGAAAACAATACTTGTAACTTTGCAAAGTGTAGTGAAACCTCATAAAGGATTCTGAGGACTAGACGTAGCCCACGGTTTGGGATGAACCAGTATAAATCTGTCATGTCAACTTTCTCTCTCAACTCTCAACTACTAATCTTACTATTTCATACAAACACTAAGAAAATAAATTGCAATACTTCATAATATAGTTTTTCAATAGTTCAGAGAAAAAGCAAGTTTTTCAAGAAGTTTTCAAAAAAGATGATCATCGAAAAAGACTACACAATTCAACCTCCCTTCTTGTGCACTTTGTATATTGAGCATTAAGTTTATATTAACGTGTGATTTACTTCATTTTTTGACTTAACAATCTCCCCCTTTTTGATGATAACAAATAATCATAGTAGTAAGAAAGTTTTATTAATAAAATGATATACAGTATATGACTATATACACTTGAAACAGATTTTCTTCTTCATCTCTTCTCTTCTCTTCTTCTTCTTCTTCTTTTCTTCTTCTTCTTTTCTTCGCTTCCTCCCCCTATCTTTTTCTTTGAAGATGGATGAAGCTCTTTTGAGGAGATACACAGTCATGTAGCACTTACACGGCTGTGTGGATTTACCATGTAAGTATCTGGAAACAAATGAAGAGTGAAAAAATACACAATCGTATAAACGCCCGTGCGAAGATACAAGGTCATGTAACTCTCTGTAACTATGTACAACTGCGAGTGAGGCAGTATTGAAGATATACGCTCACTTTCATGATCGTGTAAGTGACCGTGTACAATGCATAAAAAACTATATCGTGATATAAAAGAGAAAAATGCATAGGTTTTTGTAGAGAGTACAATTATAACGTCCAAAAGTGAGGAAAAACAAAGAGATGACAAATAATGTTATATTCTAATTCTTTCTTTATTATTTTTGGGATTGGTTTTGTGTTATATTCTATTTCTTTTTTGAGTATTTTTGGGATTGGTTTTAGTGTTTCTTAATTGTGATATCAACTTTGATTTCAATCTTGTAACTTTGTGAGACAATTTGTCGAGGGGTGAGAGATCAACTTTTTGTTGTAAATCTTTATTGAATTTGGTGGATTTATTTATCGGTTTGCCTTGTAATTTTTTCCTCTATACTAGAGAGATTTCTACGTAAATCTTAATGTTTGTTCCATCGTTAAGTTTCTGTTCTCGTGTTATTTTGCTAGTACAAGTTAAAGAGTTCTTAGCTAATCTTTTAAAGAGTTGTGTTATTGTCTCCTACTAATGTTATCCCCTTTTGTAAAGTAAAATAAATAAATTTTTTTTAGAATTTCCCCTCTCCTAATAGAAGTGAATTATTCATGAGACAGGTAGAAATAAAACCACTCGTTACCATAACCAAAAAATCAGTTAATTTTTTTCAAAAAATAAAAATAAAAACTAATAACGTAACACAATACAATTCAATTATAGGGCCTTTTAGAAATAAAACATCAAATATTACTTTAGTTTAGGGGTATATCATTAAATTAATGTCTTAATTAGAATAAATAATAGAACCGTATTTAAAGAAAACAGTCAAGGAAGCAAAGGCCGTTAGGCCGAGGCCTTATACAATACATTGAAGATATATAGGAGGGTCCTAAAACCGTTTCAGTAGGGTTGAGCCTACCTAGTCTAAGAGTGCATTAGAAGATATTGACGAGTTATCATAAATTCATACTTGAGTTTCAAATAAATTGAGATGTAAAACTTCCGTGTACGTGTCGATACGCGGATGCATTTATGTCCGAGAAAAAACAATTGTCTTTAATCGTTGAAAAGGGAAAATGAAAGCGGAAGAATATAGAAATATAAGTAAAAACACGCCCTAAGTTGCGCTCCTTCAAACCCAAAAGAAAAGGCGTTTTAATTGCCGTTTGGTCCGTTATTCTGTTTTGGTCACAAAAACACCCTCTGTTCTCTCTCCCTCTTCCTGCACATCGAAGCTTTTCAACATCTGAAACTTCAATTTACGAACACAACTTTCTTCTTTTATGGTAAGTTTCCCTTTTTTTTCTTTATAATTTGGAAATAAAACTGAAAAGGTGAGTCTAATCCAATGTTTGTCACAATGTGAAATGTGATTTTGGTCCAAAAAATAGTTTTCAGGATTCTGAAAGATAGAAGAAGAAGAATAAGGAATGGCGTACAAGGTGGATCATGAGTATGATTATCTATTCAAGATCGTATTGATCGGTGACTCTGGTGTGGGCAAATCCAACATTCTTTCCAGGTTTACGCGTAACGAGTTTTGCCTCGAGTCCAAATCTACCATTGGCGTTGAGTTTGCCACAAGGACTCTCCAGGTTGGTTCCATCCTTCCTATGCAGCGTGATTATTGGGGAAATTGAAGTATGGGCATGAATTATTGAATTGAATTACACCCATTAATGAGAAGATCATGGAAAAGGAAAGTATACCAAAACGACACGGATTAAGAATCCTCATCTGTGTACAGAAGCCCACTTGTCGAACCGCGTAAAACACCTGTATTCTCTGCTTTTGTTTTTCTTTTTTTTTTCTTTTTTTTTTTTGCTTACAATGTTGGTATTAACCATTAGCAGATTCTTTTATATGAATTTTTTTTTTTGAAAATAAATACTAGATTAGATTATCAATAGCCAAGCTATTGCAAAATTACAAGGGTACTTCAATCATCAAGTTTCAAAGGTTTAGCTATCTAAGCGTTAACTATACAGAATCTAAAATAGTGGACTTGCTTAGATTTACAAGAGGAGTGTTAATTACTATCTGTGGAGGTGCCAACTGGTTTGCATAGACGGGGAAATTTGAGCTTCAACCCCTTTGGCTAGTAGAATCGAACGGATGCAGTTTAGGATCTTGTTAGCTAACCGATACTTGTCTATAGCAACGTTTTGATAAGTTCGATAATTCCTCTCTTTCCAAATCATATACCTGCTTCTTTTATATGATTTTGGCTATCACTATTGATATCATCTGAAGTCTGAGAGACAAGACTCAAATGCTTGTAGCCTTTAAGATTTTATGGCAATTAGTTATGAAGAACAATGACTAATCTTGATTGTAATCTTTGACCTGAAGTGGTTTGTAAATGGCATCCATCTCTTATTTAATTTACTTCTTGTTGGTTAAGCTATACAAATTTGATGCAGGTAGAAGGGAAAACAGTTAAAGCACAGATATGGGACACAGCAGGTCAAGAAAGGTACAGAGCAATTACCAGCGCCTACTACAGAGGTGCAGTTGGTGCACTTTTGGTTTATGATATAACAAAGAGGCAGACATTTGACAATGTGCAGAGGTGGCTCCGAGAACTTAGGGACCATGCAGATTCCAACATCGTAATCATGATGGCTGGTAACAAGTCTGATCTGAACCATCTTAGAGCAGTCTCTGCAGAAGATGCGCAAGCATTGGCTGAAAAAGAGCACCTTTCGTTCCTCGAGACTTCAGCACTCGAGGCATACAATGTAGAGAAGGCATTTCAGACAATTTTACTGGATATCTATCAAATTATTAGTAAGAAGGCTCTGGCTGCACAGGAGGCAGGTAACTCAACTGGACTTCCTCAGGGCACTACAATAAATGTTGCAAACATGTCTGAAAATACGAACAGGAGAGTCTGCTGTTCTAATTAAGAACATTTGTTCATGATAGCTGGATAATTAAGCTATCAAGCCAGGTAAAATGCTTGTTCATTGGTGACAGACAGGCTCTTTTAGACCTTTGGCTTATACTCTCTTCAGGCCGGAGGGTAAGGAGGTTTTTGATATCAGAAATAGAAAAAAGGGGCAATACACAGTGAACACGATGGATCTCAACATTCGTTCAAAATTCAATCGTTTGGGAGAATTGGTTGACAATTGATGTCTCCTAGTTTAGGCGGGATATACTGAAAGTGACTTTACAAGTTTAGTATTCAATTTTGTCTTTTAAAACTTATGATTTTGAATTCTTTGAATTCCTGCAAAAAATCTTTGATTGATTCTTTAATTTCTGGAATACTATCAAGTAAGGAATTTCACTTGGTCTGAATAACTATGCGGAAGTGCTGAGAAAAATATACAATTTTTATCTGGTTTCTAACTTCAGTGGATTAGATGCCTTCGAACGTTTATCAGGGTAATTGAAGACAACATCTCCTATGATACTTCATAAATAGTCATATTTTATAAAGGGTTATCAATTCACCAGTTCCATTACCAGGAACTAGATATAAATCACTTTTTTGTGTTTGAAGGTCAGTGCATGGTAACAAGGGCAACTCAGATTTGGAATGTTACAGTTAGAGATCCTAAATTGTTCTTCTTCATGTCAATGCATCTTCCATCTAATTTTCATACTGGTGTTGCTACTATTGGTTTAGATGTTCCACGACTTTGTTGTAACTGCATTCTTGAGGCAATGCCTGATAAAACTATAAGAAGAGTTTCTCAATGATGTTAAGCCTCCATTTCTCTGATTAAATTACGTTAAATGGCAACCTAGTATCAGATTCTGCTTCGAAAAATAATATTGGATCAAGTTCACACTATCTCTAGTTCATTGAGACAGTGAGTTCTGATAGGTCCTATTTATCGACATCATTTTCGTCTTCAAGCCTTATGTCAAAAGTTACATAGTAGCTGATGACTTATATATACCCATGAACGGTATAGTAGTCAAACCTCTTGAAATAACTACCAAAAGTAGTTATACGGAGGCTTTAAAAGCAAACGATAGAGACATACATTAAAAGGTATGTTTGAAGAGTTGTTTCTGAAATCTTCGATGCAATAAAGAGAAGCGTAAAAACAGAAAAGTTCTCTGCAGTCAAAGTTTAAGCAAAGTTCTTTAATCGATGGAACTACAACAAAAATTCAAGTATGTAATTTTTGTTTTATCTGCGTATGAAACGATCTTATGATTTATATGATCTTTGTAGTTATGTTTCGTTCCGTATACTTCTAACATTGGTATCAGAGTAGGTTAAATTTTTTGTTTATGTTATATGCATGCGTAATATATAATATGTTTTGGGTTTCTGGTTTTATTGCGTTTCTGGTTTTTGTTGTTATAACATATGTGTTTTTCATTTGTTTTTCTCATCTGTCTTGACTATTGGGAAATGAGTATTGAAAGTATTCAACAATGTCAAATGCATGATCTTTATAGTGAAACATAGTTCATACGAAAATGATAAAAAAAGGGGAGAGTTTTATGTTTTTTTTGTGTATGTTTTTTTTTATGAATGGTCTTCAACAAGAAAACCAGAAAACATTGTGATTGTTCGCTTCTTCTGGATGCTTTTATTGTCAAAAGCAAGAAAAGAAAAGTTAAAAAAAAAACTGCAGAAACACCAAAGCGCAGAGAAAGAAATGCAAGAAGAAGACAACTTCTTCTTGAAAAGGCACGTGGCCTTTCTTGTTTTCCTTTAATGCCTTCTTATTATTATACGACGTGTATAATAAGACAAAAACTAATTAATGGTTTTTGTCAGTTTCGATGTATATATATATATGTATATATATATACATATATATATATATATATACATATATATATATATATATATATATGTTACATACGTTTGTGGTATAACCACTTATGGGTATAAAGAATTATAAATATAATATAAAGAATTAGAAATTAGTTTTCTAATTTACACAAACTATTTAAATTAGTTAAATTAGTTTCTAATTAATATAAAATATTTAAAAATGAAAAAGTTTTTTTAATACAAGAAAACTAATTTGTTTAGTTGAAATTAGATTAAACTTAGAAATAAACTAATTTCGTTGGTTTATTTTCTATTTAAATCAATACTAATTTGTTTAGTTGAAATTAGATTAACCTTAGAAATAAACTATTTTCGTTGGTTTATTTTCTAATTGAATAAATACTAATTTGTTTAGTTAACATTAGATAAGAGTTTCATTAGAAATTAGTTTCTAATTAAACCAAGATAATTGATTAATTCAATTATAAGTTAAATTAGAAATAAGTTTCTAATTGATTAGATATTAAAAGCATATTTTGATTAGTTCAATAAATTGTTGATAAATAAATATAATAAAAAATAATAAATTAAATTATTTCCATATATGAGCATAAGTTCGCTATGTGTTAGACAAAATAATTTGTTATTTTGTATACTCTTCTGACTCCTAAAGATTTGTTTTTCAGGAAAATGCCTATTATTAAACAAACGCCTAAGCTTATTCGATGTGAGGCGCAGAAAAGACGAATTAGCAACATGTATGTACAGTTAGTCAACATAGGTTTAATGCCTGAAGATGGTCTAACACAACATGTTATTGCAGTTAATAACATGAGGCAAAAGTTATATTTTAAAGGTTGGCTAGCTTATGCAGATGTTGAAGTAAAGTACATGACTTTGCTTGCAACATTACCTCAATCTCAAGGTGAACTATTACGAATGCTCTGGAATAATATGCCTAAGGAGAAGACTTATAATTTGTTAGTGATGACATTTATTAAAAAGATGCGTAGAAGGGAGTTGATTAGGACTTTATATCCTATAGGTCTTCCAATGAAAATAGTAAGAGCTATTGTAAATCGAGCTTCGCGAACTGTGTCACGAGAACTCGTGAACTCATTTCCGCGTTGGGTTCGTTACCTATAGAATGTTAATAGGTTGTAGCGCATGTAATACAATATGTTGTTTTATAAGAACAAATTATTAATATTTATGTAATATGTTTATATGAATTTTATATAGGAATTCGTCTAAAGTAAAGTAATTAGGATTCGTTTGTTGTATGAATGATGATTGAACACATTTGTGGACTTTTGATTTCATAAGCAGTTGTGATCGAATTATTTACTCTATGAACGATTAATGAGACATTAACGTGTATATATATTTCTTTCTTATTATAGAAACTTAGTATTTCAAAATGGCTACTACTTTAAAGAATATTGTTGCTGAACTCATTAGGGGTGAGAAACCAAATGGTGGCAATTATGAAATCTGGAGTATGAAAATTCAATATGTACTAGAAGAGCAAGAGGCTCTTGAACCATTAAACCTGACCATGGATGTTCCTGAGGAGGGCACTACAGCCCAACATAGAAGGGAGCGTGATGCATATGAATTATGGAAAAAGAAGAACTCTTTAGCTCGCATCATGTTGCTGAGTAGCATGGATAATGATATCATACGTGAGTTCCGTAAATTCGAAATTGCAAAGGACATGTGATCCACATTGGCTGCTCATTTTGGAGGTGCTTCAGTGACCAAAATAAGGTCACTTATAATTAAGTTTGATACTTATAAGAAGCGCCCAGATGATACAATGAAAAAACATTTGAGGAAAATGTCCAACATGGTAAGTGAGTTACATGATGTTTGTCATGAGCTGTCTAATGAACAATAAGTGCAAGCTGTGATTCATTCACTGCCTCAAAGTTGGGGGCATATGAAGATGCACCTAACTCATAATGAAAACATCAAGACAATGGAAGATGCTACGAGACATCTTATCTTGGAGAAAGAGCGCCTTGAAGCCTCAAAGATGTCTTCTGAGGCATATGCAGTTAGTTCTAGCTCACATGAAGCTATGAACAAGAAACGCAAGCATCATGGTGGATATAAATGGAAGAAGAATAAGAAATTCAACCACTCTCCTCAGGAATCCAAGAAGGCAAAATGGAATTAACGTGGAAAGGGAAAACGTCCTTTCCAAAAGAAGAACATGAAACATGTGAAGTGCTATAATTGTGGTAATAAGGGCCACTTTGCTCGAGATTGTACCGAGCCTAAGAAGCTACAACTTTATAGTACAAGCATTTGTTTTGTTAATGTTTCTTTTTCTGTTTTTCTAACTGAATCACATCCTTTGTGGATTGCAGACTCAAGAGCAACCAATCATGTAGCGAAGGACAGAGATGCCTTCGTTGAGTTTTGTAAACTCCCACATGGTAGTCGATGGCTTTATGTAGGTGACAATTCCAAAGTTGCTGTATAAGGAATTGGCACATGTAACTTAGACATGCGTGAAGGACAACTTCTCATCCTACATGAAGTATTATTTGCTCAACAGATTCGTAGGAATCTCTTGTCTGTGTTAATGTTGGTTAGACTTGGTTTTAATATAAATTTCCACAGTGGTGGAATGGATTTGTATCTTGGATCTATTAATTATGGTCATGGTTTTTTATTGGATGGTTTTATTGTACTAGATGTGTTAAAGGAAAATAATAATATTAGTTATTCATTATTTACATCTAGTAATTCCAACAATGATGCAACTTTGTGGCATACTAGACTATGTCATATTGGTCAAAATCGAATCAGTCGATTAGCTAAAGAAGGACTTTTAGGTAATCTAAGTCAAGTAGATCTACCTACATGTGAGCATTGCTTAGCTGGTAAAATGGCACGAAAGTCATTTGGAAAGGGAACACGAGCTTTATATCCATTGTAATTAATTCATTCTGACATCTGTGGTCCAATGAATGTAAGGGCTAGATGTGGGGCAATTTATTTCATCACGTTCATAGATGACTATACTCGGTATGATCATGTCTATTTGATTTCTGATAAATCGGAAGCATTCGATTGTTTTATAAAATACATGAACTTAGTTGAGAATCAATTAGATAAGAAAATAAAAGCATTACGAACTGATCGTGGACAAGAATACTTGTCAGAAAAGTTCAAGGCTTTACATGATGAAAAAGGAATAGAAAGGCAACTAACAATTCCTAGAACTCCACAACAAAATGGCACCGCTGAAAGACGAAATAGGACGCTATTAGAAATGATTAGGTTCATGATGGCCCAAGCAAATTTACCAATCACCTTTTGGGGTGATGCTTTGCTAACAACCATTTATGTACTTAATCGTGTGCCCACGAAATTAGTTACTAGCACACCATATGAGTTGTGGATTAGTAGGAGACCTGATGTGTCAAGTCTCAGACCAGCCTATGTTCATGATCTCTCTCACAGACATGGGAAATTAGGCCCAAGAGGGAGAAAAAGTATTTTTATTAGATACTCAGAACACTCATAAGGATACGTGTTCATTAGTGAATAAGGTAGTGGAGATGTAACTGAATTTGAATCACGAGATGTAACATTCTTAGAGAATGATTTTCCCAAGCAAGGCGAAATAAGTAAAGACCTATTGTTGTATGAGTCACTTGATCAGAATGATTCTGTTATGAAGAATCAAGATGAGGAACTTCAACCAAGTGGGAGCAATTCCATATAAAGGTTCTCTATGATAACTGATCCGAGTGGAAGCGATCAGATCAATCATGAATTTGTTTATGATGAACCTCGGTTAAGACGAAGTAATTGAGGAGTCATTTCCCAACGTCGTTTTGAGATTGAAGGAGAAATTAATATGATTGTTCCGCAAGAGGAAGAAGAGCCAATGAATGTAAATGAGGCTCTTACTAGCCCTGCTAAAGAAGAATAGATGAAAGCAATGACAGAAGAAATGGCTTCTTTAAGCTCAAATTAAGTATGGGACATGATTGACCTCCCCGAAGGGCATAAAGCAATTGGGAATAAGTGGGTTCTCAAAATTAAGCGAAAAGTTGATGGAAATATCGAAAGATATAAGGCACATCTTGTAGCAAAAGGATATACACAACAGAAGGGAATTGATTACGAGGAAACTTTTTCACCTGTTGTGAAGTTTGCTTCAATCCGTCTTATTTTGTCTATAGTAGCCAGTATGGATCTTGAATTACATCAAATGGATGTAAAAACTGCTTTTCTCAATGGAGAATTAGTTGAAGAAATCTATATGGAACAACCTGAAGGTTTCATCGAGGCAGGTCAAGAAAATAAAGTATGTCGTTTATTAAAATCAATTTATGGCCTGAAGCAGTCTTCAAGACAATGGTATATTCGTTTTCATAACGTAATCATTTCGTATGATTTTCTAATGCTCGATGAAGACCATTGTGTGTATGTTAAGAGATCCAAAGATAAATTCGCGATTTTATCTTTTTACGTGGATGATATATTGATTGCTTGTAATGACTGTGTGTTTCTTAAGCAAATCAAAGATTGGTTATCATCAGAATTTGAAATGAAAGACATGGGTGAAGCGGCATACATTCTTAAAGTCAAGATTTCAAGAGATCGTTCAAAGAGATTGTTATCGTTTTCACAAGTGATGTACATTCAAAGAATTCTTAAACGATTCCGTATGCAAGATTGCAAACCAATTGATAATCTTATTGCTAAAAATGAAGGCCTTAGTAAGAGGAATTGCCCGTCAACGTCACAAGAAAGGGAACAAATGTATAATGTTCCCTACTCTAGTGCAGTTGGAAGTCTTATGTACGCAATGATGAGTACAAGACCAGATATTTGTTACACTGTTGGGATGGTGAGCAGATATCAATCAAATCCAGGCCAAGCACATTGGAAAGCAGTAAAGAGAATATTGAGGTATCTAAAGAGCACTGTAGACTATGCATTATGTTATCAAGGTAATGATCTATGTATACAAGGAAATACAGATGTAGACTGGGGAGGAGATTTAGATGAAAGAAAATCTACCTCAGGATATGTATTCTTACTAAACCATGGAGCAATATCATGGAAAAGTAAGAAACAATCATGCGTTGCATTATCTACAATAGAAGCTGAATTTATAGCATTCTCAACTACAATACAAGAGGCTGTGTGGCTTCATCGATTACTAGTGCATTTGGGAGTCACTAAAAGCGAAATTAATCCAGTGACCATCAATTGTGATAGTCAAGTTGCGCTTATACTAAAGACCCAAAATTTTATTGTAAGATAAAGCACATAGATACCTAGTATAATTATGTGAAAGATATAGTTGCACGAGGAGAAGTGAACATGAAATATATATCTACGCAAGATATGATAGCAGACCCAATGACAAAGCCAATTTCTAGAGATGTATACATTGGGCATGTAAAGTCACTAGGACTGCATAGATGTTGAAATGTACTGATAAACATTTCTCTATATATGTTCACTCAGTTTAATGTCATATGTTTGGATATAATGTATGATGAAGATTATACATTGTGTATCATTTGATTCATGAATATATGTGTTTGTGTATGAATATATTTTGGGATGAATCATAAGTATATAAGACAGATTATAGATTGGCTCTCTCACACGAGAAATCACCTCTGGTATTTATGGTCGCTAAAGATGAGGTATGTTTAAAGTTTATTTTCTAAGTGATAATTGAGAGCGAGAAACTTAAACCATAAATGCCGCAAAGAAATTGGTTCAACATGATTTGTTAATCACTATATCTGTCTTACATTGTCAGAAGTGAGTTCTGAACAAGTTTTTTTTGAATAGATAAGTGAACTTAAGTTAAACATTGAGTATGTTTGAACTATCATCTGCACAGTATTTCTCGAATGAAAGATGTTCAAGTTAAACGAAGTGAGTAAATACCGTAACTCATGACTCGTACCATGTGTGCACAACTGACCACAAAAGGGATTAATGTAAGTCGTAAGATCTCATCTTACATTGTGTGAGACCCTTAAGGTTAAGAAGAACCTCATCATATACCCTTATGACTCTTGTTTCATTCTTGAGAATTGAATTTAATGTTTGCTACTTTAGGTTATTGCCAAAAGATCATGTAAGATGCGATCCTATAGAATAATTCTAGGAAAGCAAATTAAATTTAATTCAAAAGAGAATTGAGAACAGAGGAAGGTCATTGAACTTAGACCATTGACTCGCATGAAAAGTATTCATAGATGACCATCGTCTCTTTAGTAGAGAACTTGAATACAGTCATGACATAAAAAACTAAAGGAGATCAAAGAAAAGTGCAAATGCGATATATGACCTAAGGTATAGCATACAATGTCTACTCAAGGACACTTAAGTCCTAGGATCAATTTGTTAATCGAGATGTCATATACTCCTAACAGATATATGACACTGTGCTCTCATCGTATGTTGGTCACACCGGTTATTAAATAAGTATGAGCACTGTAGAGTTTTATTAAACCTATCATGTGTGAGTGAGAGATGATGACTTATATACACCCATGAAGGGTATAATAGTCAAGCCTCTTGAAATAACTACCAAAAGTAGTTATATGGAGGCTTTAAAAGCACACTCGATAAAGACATACATTAAAAGGTATGTTTGAAGAGTTGTTTCTAAAATCTTCGATGCAATAAAGAGAAGTGTAGAAACAGAAAAATTCCCTGCAGTCAAAACTTAAGCAAAGTTCTTTAATCGGTAGAACTACAATAAAAATTCAAGTGTGTAATTTTTGTTTTATCTGCATATGAAACGATTCTGTGATTTATATGATCTTTGCGGTTATGTTTCGTTCTGTTAATTTCTAACAATAGCAGAGGAAACACCATTACTCAGAAGCTACTCTCGAGCATAAAATTTTCAGGAACGACAAACTCTTGGTCTAGTAACACAGAGTTCATAGGAGGGATTCTTGTAGAATGCAAATACGAGAGCAACTTAAGAATACATCTAAAAAATGTTTTAAAGGTGAAATGTAAAGAGAGAGCATCCATGTTATCCGAATCAAAGATTTTTCAAATTGACAGGAACTTGAATATGTTCCGCGTTATCGCTTTGTGCCTAATCTAGACAGCATATAGTTATTACAATAATAGACCACAAACATCCACATCAAAGAATCCTAAATCTTAGCTATCGTAATAAGTTCGGAGTTTGTTCATCTCTTTCCTAGCTCAACCTAGTCAAACACGAAATCTCCATGCACGCATCATGTATGCAATCTCTACTTCGCAATCCGAACAGATGCGACCATATGTTGGAAATTCTTTTTCGCAAAAAGGTGGAATAAACTTTCTTCATTGATACCGTGGCTCAAAATTGAAAAAAAGTTTTAATGGTTCTGCATGACCACATCTCATTTTTTCTTCCTCAATATGAAGATAGGAGGAAGCAACAAAAGGAGCTTTGTCTGTAATGATCAATTTAAAGCATCAAATGCAAGTGAAACTTAGCTTTATGCACTTGTAGATAAGAAAGAACTCCACCAAGCTACAGAGACTCAAGCTTGGTGGGTTTGCTACAGTCTGGTTAACGTTGTATACGATTGCAGATACCGATACTTCTTATGATAAGAAGAAACGATTCCATTATTAATATTATTACTTTGTAGAGACCAATGAAAACGAGGATTAATCGCACTAACTATAACATATTGGCAAGTCAAAGAGATACTCCCCTTTCGCCACTTGCACGTATTATGTTAGAATGAATAGGTGGATTAAGTAAGGCCGTAGTTCAATTAAGATTAAGATTAAAAGAAATAAGAAATATTATTTTGAGTGAATAGAAGAGTTATAATACAAATACTCTCTAACTATAAATATTAATTTATAACTAAGAACTTATAAAATTATAATCTTTATAAGATTTATTCTTAGATAATTTAATTTATTTTTTGATACATGAAAATAAGAAGATAGTAGATATTTGTAGGTGAATCAAACTAATTATAATAACATATTTTAATTTATTATAATTTTCACAAATTCTAATATTTACTTTTGTACTATAAATTATTTATTTTTATTAGATAGTTTATGACTAATATTTAGAATCTTCTAATGTGAATAATATCTAAATATTGTGAATAATATTTTGATTCTTTTAACAATTCTCACTAGAAAATTTGACCAAGAACCAGTGTTATGAGTACCGGACCGTACCGGCCCAAATCTGGTACCGGTACTTTGTCTTTGGTACCGGGTTTGAATACCGGTCGGTATCGGTCCGTTTCGGCTGTTCCAACCGGTATTTTGGTCAAATACCGGCCAGTACCGGAAATTTTAAAAAATTGGGGGACTTTTTTGCAAAAATTTCAAAAATTTTCAAAATTTCCCTCCCTCTCCTTCCCCCCCTTTTTTTCAAAGTTTTTAAAATAATAATAAATATTTTATTACTAATAATAATTATAAATTAAATAAAA
>JAOQMQ010096681.1:0-15905 GCA_027563845.1 Erythroxylum subrotundum | reverse complement strand
AAAATAGGAATTCACGTTAACAATTGCAAGAAAGGCACTTTGCATTTAATGCATTTAAGGCTACCAAAACCAGTACTTATCCATTAACGATTTTTTTAATATAACAATTGCATTGAAAGGCACGTTACATTTAAGGCATTTAATATTCCAACACATTCATTTAATGCATGAATAGAAGTGAAGACTTGCATTTGCTGACAGCTATCAGATTATAATGGATAAGATTTCAAAAAGGTCTAAAGGTAGGTTAGATGTAGACCCTGATCTCCTTTCTTTATCCCTGTCCAGTGAAAATCCAAGAACTCCAGATAAGAAGTTTAAGTTCTTCGCTAAAACCCCCCTAAACCCCTTCTTTTGTTCTTGAAGAACCCAACAACAAGTTTCAATCGAATCATTTCCACAAATTCGATTTCCGAGCTGCATTGGGGGTACAGATCACTAAATGAAAACTAAAACGTCCTCATCTAGTTTGATGAAAAATCAGGTCCTTGCCTAGCTCAAACATAACGTCGAATGATGTATCGACAGGGCGGCTTGGGCGAATCAGTGTAATTAGAGATAAGTTCGCACAACCCAACTCTCTAAACCAGCCCTTTTCAAAGACTCCAAGCTTTCTGCGCCACCCTTTTATCGAGAATCACCGTCGTCTCGCTCTTCATGTATGTCATTCCCCCATATCTTAATTTTCCCTTCTTTTGTGTGTATCAACTTTCAAGAAGTTTGTGTGTTCGTTGTTTTGCTTTTGTGAAAGATGGGTTTGCTTAAATGTGTTTTGCTTTTGATGTTTAAAGCTAATGATGAGGGTTCCTCATGTTGGGTCTACGTCGCTTCTGGTATCAATATACTTCAAACTCGCGTACAAATGCGAAAACTTGAAACAGAGCATGCACTAACAGTATAAAGTCATATCCACGCACCGAAAGAGAAAACAAATACAGATAATATAACACAAACCTGGAGTTAGCCGAAGATGATGATGCAAGTCGGCGCCGACAGGAAAAAAAACAACAATTGAAGATGGAAGTCGGCGCAAAAAATCTGTTTCGGAAGAAACGAAAACCTGTTGTGAAAAATTAGAGAAACGACTTTTTTTGGTTTTCTTAATACGGTTGCAGTTTTTTTATTTTTTAAAACACGCCAACGCAATAACGATGACCAAACATGTTTTAATCCCAAGTTTTATTTTTAATAAAAACCGCAACTAAAAACAGAAAAATAAAATGAAAACAAACAGGGCCTTAATTGTTTATACATTCAGTTCTTAACACTTAGTGATTATTATTGTTAAATGCTTAAGATACTCATTTTAGCTCATATTTGGTATTAGGTATAAGTTTTAAGCACAAGAACTAAAATGGGGTAAAAGCACAATCCTTGAGCCAACATTTTGATGTTCAAACTCAATTACCTTTATAGAACAAGAAAAAGATGGATTAGTGTGAATATTGAACAGGAAATAACAAGAATAAGAACAATTTAGCAAAACCTAAGAGATACACAAGAAGAAGAACAATTCAGCAAGATCTAAGAGATACACGACCATATATATACTTACACGACTGTGTATGCATTCAGAAGATAAATTTTGACTTACTTGGTTAGATACACGGCCGTGTATCCAACTGTGTATCTTCGCGAGTTTCACATTTTTTTAACTTATACAGTTTTATACACAACCATGAATCAAATTGTGTATATGCTCAAAAACCTAATTTTTCATATAAATATAACATTTGGATGACAAAAATGAAGAGAATCAACTTGGGACTTTGTGAAAGGCATAACTTACTCTTTTAAGACACCCATGAGGGCTAAGCTTCCCCAATCTAGTTCAAAGGTGAAATCAATGTAGAGGGTCACATCTAAACATATCGTCTTTTTGTATCATTGTTCTTCCCCTTTTTAAGGATTGTTTATGTTATCTTATGCTTATTGAATTAGGTCTTGTGTAAGAATGATTGAATGCTCTATTTGAATAATTGATCTATTTAATTGATTGAATGATTGAATGCCCTATATGATACGTAATCTTTTTGTTTGGATTCATTTATGGTAACAAATGACATTAAATCAAGTAACATAGGCTAAATAACCTGAACTTGTGTGCTTATTGCTTCCACTGATCTATTTTCCTAATAGTAATTCGATTGTCCAACTAAATTTAGAGAGCTTTTTCTAGGTTATTTGATAGTTAGGTTTAATTAAAAAGCTTGTTTTGATTAAATGCAATCTAAGGAAAAATCGGGATTAATAAAGGTTATTGTTAATTCACGATTAATAGTTATAAGAGAGGTCTGAAATTGATAATACAATGATGTATGTTTATTTGCGCTTAGGTTGAGATTGATATGAGAACTAGATTCTAACACATTAATCACTTTCATCACTTTTGATTGTTTTCTATTATTTGCTTTCATACATTCAATTTTATTTTGTTATCTTAATTGCATCAAACCAAACCCCCCTTTTTACATATAAATATAATTTAAAAAGGTGATTTGATTTAATCTCTATGGGATCAACCTAGACTCATCAGTAGTTATAGTGTTAAATTTAATTATTTTATATAGTGTTACGACTACCACCCATATTTCTAATCCTATAACCTAGGTTGGAGTGATCACTCGAACTTAAGTTATGGTGGGAATAGGTAGCAAAACTATTTCCTAGTTAGACCATAAGCTTCTTATTCCAACTCTGATACTTCTCTAGAAGATATAGTTAAGTTTATTGCCACTAATGCTCTACATTTCCAGTAGGATGTAAAGCAATTTCTATAGGATATAAGTTCTAGCATCCAAAATTTGGATAGCTAAATGGGTCAGATGGCGGTGACTATCAACTGCTTAGAATCACAAAGTGGAGGAAAGTTGTCATCCTGTAA
Organism: Erythroxylum subrotundum; assembly: GCA_027563845.1. Lineage (NCBI taxonomy): Eukaryota > Viridiplantae > Streptophyta > Magnoliopsida > Malpighiales > Erythroxylaceae > Erythroxylum > Erythroxylum subrotundum. Next base: position 13,021 of record JAOQMQ010096681.1, on the reverse strand, counting down.
CACCCAAACCACTTACCCATAGATATTGTCTGCTTTAGGTCGCCTATCGAGCCAAGGCCCTCACAATTTTACTCTTCCCGAACTCGGGAAAACGCATTTATGGGGAAGAGGTATCCCTACCCTTATAAGGCGTACTTCATTCTCCTCTCTAACCGATGTGGGATCTCACAATCCACCCCCTTTAGGGCTTAGCATCCTCACTGACACAATGGGTCAGGAACTGACTCTGATACCATTTGTAACAGCCCAGACCACCTGCCCATAGATATTGTCTGCTTTGGGTTGCTCATCAGGCCAAGGCCCTCACTGTTTTTCTCTTCTCGCACCTGGGAAAACACGTCTATAGGGAAGAGGTATCCGTACCCTTATAAGGCGTACTTCGTTCTCCTCTCCAACTGATGTGGGATCTCACACATCCTAACCTGAGGTAAATCTAATAAATATCGTAATGCTAACCTTAACCAATGGTAAGAAGCTTGAGAATCCTGAGACGACTACTCAAAAGATGACTAGTGAAGAAGAATTTAAGAAGGAGCTTGAAGCAAAAAGGGATACATCATTTAGCTCAAAGGTAAATAATGAGTCCCTAACTTTTGTTAAGACTAACTCTTTACCTTTCCTTAGCAGGTTAGGGAAATTGAACAAGGAGGAAAAGGGTCAACAAATATTTGAGACTTTTTGAAATTTTAGGGATCTATTATAGATTAACAGTTTGAAAATAGAGCAGACATTGAAAGAGAGTAGTTATCAACTCAGGCCCTATACCGAAGAACCTCAAGTGGAAAATGTAGAAGTGAAGGCACCTGAAGACCATAATTTTTTCACATGAGGAGGAAAGCATGGAGTTGAGCCAGTGACAATAAACAAAGGAGCTGTTTGGGAGGTAACCCAAGGGAATTTTGTTCTTTTGTCTTTACAGTTTTGCATTTTTTATTTTCTTAATGCTCGATTTCTTACATTTAATGTTGTATTGAGAACAATGTAAGTTTTAAGTGTGGGGGTGGGGATTATCATGTGTGCTTTTAAGTTGTATGTTTCTTATGTGCACGTGCATTTTAAGTTTATTTTTTTACATATTTTTAAGTGAAAAAATAGAGAGAATCAAAACAAACAAACAAGCATTTTCTCTTTTTATTGTTTCTAGGACTATATAGTCATAATTAAAGAGCAAAATGAACTAGAAAAATTCATGGCAACTTAGACATATAATTTTACTCTTGTGATTGGTCAATGTACATTACCTTTATAAGAGTAGTGTCTAGTGGTTAAATATACATCAGTGATATTTTGATCATTTTTATACTGACACATCCATATCAGTCTCATTGTCTTTTGTTCATATGTGACCTTCATGACATCTAAATCTTAACTTTGCTTTGATTTTCTATTCGATGCCACATTTTTACGACATGCATTAACATGAAAATGGCCAAACCCCTTTGAGCTTTATTGGCCTCTCCTTTTGTGCTAACAACATTACATGCTTTTAAACTAATTAAATGTCCTACCTAAGCCTTAAAGCTTGTGAATTATTTATGATTATCGATGTTTGTGGATGCACAAGAATATAAGTGTGGGTTGTGTATATAAGCGAGTTGGTTATAATTGTTGGAATGTCAATTTATCTCTTATTAAAGAATTTCAATGTTGATGTAGATTTTTTCAATTTTTGTTAAAAAATAAAAAACAAAACAAAACAAAACAAAAAATGTATTTATATAAAATTATCAAAAATGAAATTCATTTGTTTTGCAAAGTTATTTATGATTAGTCTTTCCTCATAAAGTTGAATGGAAAGGGTGATTTGATTATGATGTAACTGATGGGGATGTTGTTTTGAAGGGTCACTCTTTATACTTACAATATTTTATTTATCATCAATTTTTATGAGTGATTCATTCTAATTCCTTATGTTTCACGTGGTTTATAGTGTGAAGACGTGAATCCGAGTTGTGAAACATAGTTTTTGCATTCATTATAGCTGATGATACCCAGTTTTGAGTGAATGTTAGTTTTGGCACTTGATGTTACATTGAGTGTTTTTCTTGCTTCACTAGCTTTGATGGTTTTTATACTACACTATCTAAATACATCTCACCTTAACCGTTGCCCACATTATAACCTTAAAAAGTCCTTTGATTCATGATTACGCATGTGAATCTTAGTGGTGGAGAACTAAAATAATATGCAAAGTTGTGAAATGTCTTGATCATGAATGATGTTTGAGTGTACCTACAGATCTATCTTATTCTTAATCACATCTTGTCAAAGTTTACTCCTAGATTGCTCAGATTGATTGATCATGAGTAAAGGCATTTAATGTTGAGTTCTTGCTATGGTTTTAAAAGTAATTCCTATTTTCTTATAACTATCTATTTTTAGGAAAAATGGAAAATGAGGAAATATTTTAGTTTGTGACTCTGATTTTGTTGTTTTGACTAAGGACTGTCAAAGCTAAGTGTGGGGGAACTTGATTTGTGCTTGCTTGTTTAAACATTTACTCTATAACACTTAGTGATTAAAGCTATGAAATGCTTAAGATACTCATTTTGATTCATAATTGGTTTTAGGTACAAGATGGAAGCACAAGAGCTAAAATGAGTTAAAAGCACATTTCTTGAGCCTTCCTCTTGATGGTCAAACTCATTTGTTGTTGGGGAACAAGAAGGAGATGGATCAGGGTGAAGATGAGACAAGAAAATGCAAGAAAATAAAGAATTCAACATGACTTGGAAGATATGAATGCATCCAACCATACATCTTCCCAAAAACCTAATTTTAGCTATAAATAGACATTTTAGTGGTCAAAAGAGGATGAATTGTTTTTAGATCACAAAAGGAGGCATAACTTTTACTTCTTTGGGATCTATGGAGGGACGATCTTTCTTCTTCTGGTTCATAGGGGAAATTGAAGCCGAAGAACACATTTGGGCACCTCTCTATTATGTATTGTTGATTCTCTCTCTCTAGAAATTATTTATGTTATTCTTAGCTTAATGTTTTGGGTGTTATATATGAATGATTAATATTCTCATTATTAATAGACTAGTTGCCAAAATATGGAATGCAATACATATTAGTTATATTTTCAATTCATTTATGGTAAACTAATAGTGATGAATCATTAGGGATAACATGACATAGGTTAAATGGCCCGAGCTTATATAGTTATTTCTTAGATTAATCTGTTTTCCTAATTTATAATGCGACTATCCTATGAATCTATAGAGCTTATTCTAGGTTGTTTGATAGCTAGGTTTAGTTAAATAGCTTATTTTGATTAAACATAATATAAGGAAGAACTAGGGTTAATAGAGCTTATTGTTAACCTATAATTAATAGTTTCTAAAAGAGGTATACAAGATGACTAAGCATGTTTATTTATGTGTAGGCTGAGATTGAACCAAGAACTGGATACTAAACTCATTCATCAATCTTATCACTTTTTGACTGTTTGATATAAATTGCTTTTGTTAGTTCAATTTTACTTTATTTTGTCTTCTGATTTCAACCAAAAACCCCCTATATACTAAGCACCGATTCTTTTCATTACAAAAGCTATACACACACACTCTCTATGGATACAATCCTACTCACCACTACTATAAATTTAGTTATACAGAGCTAAGTTTTTCTATGTGTTTGACACGTATCATAACTCATCATTCAACACATTAAACATCCCCTAAAACATGCATTAAGATGAAATTCTTGCCATTATCAACAATAATTAAAAAAAACACTAAACACTAACAAAAACATAAATTCAAGTACTAAATATATGATTATCACCCAAGAAAATACCTAATAACACATTGTGTAACATAGAAAACACACCTATCCTTGGTAGTGGAAGTTATTTTTAAGGTGGCTAGGATGATATTGGCAATGTTAAAGGCGATATTCCTACCCAATAAGAAGGGATTGTCGCTACTGATGTGAGGAAGAGAAGAAGACAAGTATCTAAATTTTTGCTCCATAAATAGCTCCTAAAGCTCAACCTTCAATTAGTAATTCCTTACAATATAAAGAAACAAATCATAACGTGGACATGAAAATGGCTAGATGGTGATATGATACATATGTATCATTTATTGTTACTTAATTTTATTATTACCATCCTATAGTATATGCTATTACTTTTTATGGTCCAGGATATAAATCTTCTTTAATTATTGACTATAGAGGTAATCTTTTAAGAAGCTTTGATTGTGAAATAAAAAGTTATTTGATTGAATTGTACAACTTATATGTGTTTAATCATATGTGATGGTTAGATAAATAAAAGATATGAGCTTATTATCAAGTTTTTAGTTTACTCTGGGAAAAGGTTGCAAAGAAGGTATAATTCATTATATTGGACTCCTTATGATGCACATTGCATTAATTTGATGTTAAAAAATATAACAGATGCTAAATACTTTTTCTATCATTGATGAAACAGTGCAAAAAGTGAGAAAAATGATTAAGTTCATTTATAATTGTATATAGGTTCTAAACTTGATGAGAAAAGATTTCACCAATGATAGGAATTTGTGTAGTCCTGCTATTATAAGATTTCCAAGTAATTTCTTATCATTTCAACATTTTTTTAATGAAGAAGATGCTGAGAAAAATATTTATAGTGGGTCACATCTCATCATGCTAAATACCATGCTTTAATGGGAGTTTCTAAATTGCATTTAAAGATCATAAATTTTTGTCTTAGCGCTAATTTTTCATCTGAGTTTATGAGCTTTTAGTGAAAGTACTTCATTTGACTAATAGTGATGAAAAGGTAACAATGAGTACTTTTATGATGCCATGGAAAGGAAGAAGGAAGTAATCAAGGTCAATATAAAAAATATGTCTTCTTTGTATACACCTTATTTTGCAATTATCAATGAAAGATGGGAAATTTAACTTTACTCATCGTTATTTATTGTTAGGACAGTTTGAATGCTAATGTCTATTTTAGAACAGATTTTATAAAGAAAGCTAAAGTTAATATGGAAATGCTATTAACTATCACAATAATTGTTTCATATGGGATGATGAAAGATCTCCTTAGCTTACAAATGGAATCATATGAGGATATATGTAGTAATTTTGAGATGCCCATTATGATTAGTTAAAGAGAGAAACTTAATCTAGGTATATATTTATTCACTTTTACTACTTTTTTGAAATTAATTATCACTTTATTTTGTTTATAAAATTACTTTTTTTGTCTTGTAGTTGCTTGGTGGGACCAATACAGACGTGATGTTCCATAATCGCAAAGGTTTGTAATTCAAATTCTGAGTTAAGGTCTGAGTACAACTAGATCTAAAAGGAATTAAAGCTTATTTGAATTCATTCATTCCAAAAAAAAAGAAGAAATAAATTGTAACACAAAAGATTAAATGATTTTGTCTTTGTTTGATGCAACTTAAAGCTTCAAGAAAGATATGTTATTATTATTATTTAGTTGAATATAATTTCTTGTAATTTCTTAAAACTTTAATTTTATTTGTTTACTAGGACTCTTAATAGAACAAGTAGTTTTATAAATCCAATTTTCCTCAACTATATCGGTCTTTTAGATTGAACTTTTGAGGAACCAAGTTTCATAAATGAGAATGACTTAGAGGATAATGTTGGATGGAAAAGTGTTGGCATGTCATCTAATGTAGTGACTTTGAATGATGAGGATGATGAGACTTTATTCAATAATGATGATGATTTTATACCAAATGAAAATTAAGGCCAGTGTGATTTGAGCATAAATGTCATTAAATGAAGTTCTAGGTTTTTTTTTCATTTTTTCTCTTTTTTAATTTCACTTGTGTTTGATATATATGTTAAATTCTATATTATACAAAATAATTATAATATTTTGAATATTTTCTTTTCAAGTTTCACTTTTACTTTCTTGTATTTCTTATAATGAACTCTTATTGTAATGCTTATGAACCTTTATTATTATTGTTACATAATGTTTTGATATAATTATTCTTTATTATATGAAGTAAATTGTAATATTTTAATTTTGTATTGTTCTTAATTATATTTGTATAACAATTCAATGTTTTTTAATATTAATTGTGGTTTTTTTATGAAAAAGAACTTGTAGTTATTTTTATATGAAAAATAAGTGAAAAATAATATTAATACAAATAAAGAGATAATTGTTATATCAAATTTAAATTATTATGATTTTTTGAGATATGGTTGAAGTAAAAGTAAAAATAATATAGTAGAATATATTGAGCGACTATTTTATAATTTTATAAAATTTAGAGACTATTTTATCATTTTAAAAAATTATTTGAAACGGTATTCAATATTGATTGATACCGATACTGTATTCTATTATAATCAAATTTGGTACTGAGTTTAATATAGTATTCATAATATTGATCAAAAGACTCATAAGTAAATTGTGGAAAATGAAACTTTTCTGAAACTCGTGAAGGAAAGTAGAGATGACGATGGGCCGAGTCGAGTCTGCTGTCTCGGGGAGAAATATTAGAAAGTAAATAATCGTCACATAAAATAGACAAAAAGATGAAATTTACATATTGAAAATTTTATAATTAGATAAACAATAATTTCAAATTAAAGATAAAGTCAATTTTCATATAAAAACTAGACGAATCTTAGTTTATAGACTTCTCGACACAGTAATCTTTTATTAAAATTACAAACAATTCCTTTAAATTTTGATGATAATAAAATCAAATATCATAATTAAATAGGGAAGAATAGAAATAGTAAGTATTGGTCGTCGAAATTGCATAAAAATAAAATAGAAAGAAACACTTTCTGAAGTTGCAGAAAACTTGTAATACAAATAAATTGTATATTTAGCAAAGTTGCAAATACTGTACCGGATTAGGTTCTAGTACGGTATTGTACTGGTACTGGTCAATACCGTGTATTGTTTCGGGTAATTTTTTAAATTTATAAAATAGTCCCTAAAATTTTTTAAAATTTGCAAAATTGTCTATTAGTATATTGTACAGTTGTACTGTACACTTTACAAATTTATATCAACCTTATTTCCAAAAATCATAATAATAAATAATAATCACAATTAATATGAAATAATAATAATTTTTAAATATTTCACGTATAAATAATACCCACAATTAATATAAAAAAAGACAATCATCATTATGCAAGTATAAAATTAAGAATAATACGAAGTATTTAAAATATTACAATAATATAATTTTATTATTTTAATAAATAATAATTACATCAAAACATCCAAGAAAAAGAACAATAAATATCCTTAACTATTACAATTTACAACAAGAGTTCATGACGAGGAAAAAATCAAGTAGGAGTTAAACCTAAAACAAAAACATTTACAATTATATTACATATATAGAATTTAACATAAACATCAAATATAAGTAAAGTTAAAAGAAGATGAAAAACAAAAACCTGGAACGAAATTCAATTGTCAACAGGAGGATACCCACTATAACTGCACTGACCCCATTTATCATTTGGTACAAAATCCTTATCATTGAGAGGAGGTTCATCATCATTATCATTAAAATTTAATGCATCAAATGACATTTCAATGCTTTCCCATCTACGATTATCTTCCAAGTCATTGACATCTACCAAATTTGGTTCTTCAGAAACTCAATCCACCACAAGATTAATATTATCAATAGAAATTGGATCAGTTGAACTACTTGTGCTATTAAGTAGTAAACAATAAATTTTAATTATTAATTATAAGAAATTATATCAAAATTAATAGTGATAATAACATTCCTTTCCCTAAGCTTTAAATTGTAACGAACAAAAACCAAGTCATTCAACCTTTTGTGCTCCAACTATTTCTTTTCTTGTAGTGGATAAATTCAAATGTGCTCCAGTTTCATTCACAACCTATTGTACTCACACATTGACTTGAAATCTAAATTGCAAACCTTTTCAATTCTAGGACACCATTTCCGAATTGATCCCACCAAGAAATTGTAAGTCATAAGATAACAAAAGTAGCGTTATAAACAAAATAAAGTGATAATTAATTTTTAACAAATAAGAAAAAGGAAATAACTAATACTTGAAGAAAGTTTTCCTCTTTATCGAATAACAATCGACATTCCAAAATCCCCATAAGACAACTTATAAAGCTTCATTTGTGAGCTTAAGAGATTTTGCATTGCATCAATGCTAACAATTGTTGTAATAGTTAAAAGCATTCCTCTATTAAATTCAGCTTGCTTAGTAAGATCCAGTCTAAAATAGACACTAGGATTCAAAAATGCTCTAGCTGCAAACAACGGAGAAGAAAGTTGTCTTTCCCTTCTCTCATTAATGATTAAAAGATATGGTGTGTACAAAGAAAGCTTATGTTTCAGATTAGTCTTGATTTCTTCCGTTGCTCTCTCCGTAGCATCAAAAATATAACCCATTATTGGCTTTTCTTCACTATCAGCCAAGCGAAGCACCCTCACCAAAGGCTCACAAACTTGGATAACAAATTGGCATTGAAACCAAAATTCTCTATCTTCCAGTATAATATTACAAACCTCCACTCTAACATTAGACCTAACATGCTGAGATGCAATCCACTTATCACTTGTAACCATTTGTCTTAACTCTTTCTTCATCGTAACAAAAAACTGAAGTGATAAGAAATTTGTTGCAAATCTTGTCATAGCAGGACGACACAAATTCCTACCATTGGTAAATTCCTTTTTATCAAATTCAATACCCATACACGATTATAAATGAGCTTTGTCACCTTTTTAGCTTTTTGCATAGTCTCATAAATAACAGGAAAATACCTAAGATCCCATATATTCTCCAGCATTAGGTCAATGCAATATATAACACAAGGAGTCCAAAAAAAGAATTATACGTATTCTGCAACCTTTTTCTTGCCGCTTTATAAGTGGAATCATTGTCAGTAATAAACTGAACAATGTTTTTTGGCCTTACTTCATTCACAACTTCATCAAATATCGTAAACAAAGTCTCAGTATTTCTAATAAGGCCAGATGCATCAACAGATTTCAAAAACATAGAGCCATTTGTATAATAAACCAAAAAATTAATAATAGGCTCTTGCTCCTATTTGTCCAACCATCACACATGATTGAATATCCATAAGTACCCCAATTCACTCTTCTTTCAGCCAAATAACTTCTAATTTCAGAAATAGAACAACTTAAAAGTTTACCTCTTAAGTCATCAATCGAAGGACCTTTGTATCTCGAACTATAAGAGGCTATTGCATCCATCATATATTGATAATAATAAGTCTGAGAAGCATTGAATGGTGAACCTGTATCATACCACCATCTAGCTACTGCCATATTGAAATTGTGAGCCGCATCTCTTAATTGCATTGCACTACGAATTAAAGGTTGGGCTCTAGGAGTTGTTCGTGATGCAAAGAAACTAGTCACTTGCCTTCTTCTCTTCCTCACATTAGGTTCAGGTACTTCTTCTTGGACCTAAGATGGAACACTACCAGTACCACTACCACCTTCAACATTTTCACAATTACTACGGAAACTAGAAAACGAATTTCCACTATCAATTTCAAAATTCAACATCTCCCTTCTCTCTCTTTCATGTTGATATTCATCAAGCAATGTTTTCATTTGCTACTTCACATCATGACTTACTTTTTTATAGGGTTCTACATGTCCTTTAACCCCAGCTAAATGTTTCTTTAATCGAGTGATTCCTCCACCTTTCACATGCTTGTTACAAAACAAGCAAATAGTATAGTTCCTCGTTCTAGGAACCAATGCAGTATGAGCCCAAGCTGGATCATTGTATCTTCCTAAAGTGGGTTGATGAAGAGTACTTGAACTTCCTTCCATTTGTTTGTAAAAATAAATGAATGCATATATCAAAATAAATAACACATAATTTGATTACACAATATGCATATCCATTTTTTTATAATTTAACTCATTTTGTATGAATACATTATACACACATAAACAATTTTCATTTCCAACAATTTCATTTTTAACATTTTCCAACAAATTCAATTTAACCATTACAAAATATACATAAACAATTTCTACTTCCAACAATTTTCAACAATTTCATTTCTAACAATTTCGAACAATTGCAATTTAAAGTTTCAAACATTACAAGACATACATAAACAATTTCCATTTCCAATAATCACAAAACATACATAAAATAATTTCCATAAACAACAATCACAAAATATACATAAGATAAAACAATTTCCACCTTCAACATTTTCCAATTTCACACTTCGACGAAATATAATTTAGAACTAGAATTACTATAAATACCTTAATCACATAATTAGTTATTAAAATTAAGGTAGCTATATTATGGAACCCCAATTTTTTTTTGTAAAGTAACACACCTTATATATTTGTATACATTGCTTTTGAGTTTTTTTAAAATATAAAATTGATTTAGAATCTAACACGTACAAGCCATACTTAAATGACATAGTTAAGTTAGTTGAGTTAGATAAACCTCATTTATAATTGGTAAAAGTTCAACTTTTGTCAAATGAATTATATGATATATTTGTAAAAAAAGAATAATAAATTTATTTCATTCATAATTAAGCATAGAATAATGCTAAAGGAAATTGGTATGGTAAGCAAACACTAACTTTATAATATTCTAATTTATAAAATATGATTTTGTATCTATATGTGTATTGAATTAAGTATTAACAAAATTGATAACAATCAACAGTTTAATCATTTCAACACGCTTCCAAGTTCCATTCACAGAATCACAGTCCACTCCAGACTAGTTCCTTCCACACTTTCATAGTTTCATTCCATATCTACATTTTGTATCTATATCTCTATTAACAACTTCAATAAACCAATTTACAATTTTCACTTTCACACTTCCACAATTTCATTCCACTCACTACAGTCCACATCCACTATCGGGCAGTTGGCAGTCCACAACAACACAATAACAAATTAAAGTATGCGATTCCCAATTCACAAAAACACCAACATTTTTATTCACAATTCACAAATACAACAACAATTCCATTCACAATAATTTACAAAAAACATTAAGTCATAACACACACCCAATTATTTCAGAAATTCAATAACAATTTTAAGGGTCAGGAACGTCGGGTAGATCTGGCATGAAAGAGGAGAGGAGATCTAAGAATGACTGAGGTGTTAGTGGTGGTGGGCGTCGATGTGTGAGAGAGATAAAATATTGGGAGAAGCGATATGGGGCGTCGGTGATGGTGGTGGGTGTCAATAGTTGGTGGGTTGAGAGAGATAGCGAGAGTTGAAAGAAAAAAGTTGGGTGTGAGAGTGGGATAGGAGGAGGAGGACAATAGCAGCGCGACGGGCGTCGGTGTGGTGGTTGTTAGGTCAGCAGTGGCGACGGCGACGGCGACGGTGAAGAGCAGAAGAAGAGAGCTACTGCATGAGTGAGAGTGTGAGTGAGGAGATGAGATGAGAGATAGGTTAGAGAAGAGAAGAAGAATGCATGCGTTCTAGAGATTTAGGGTTTTCTTTTTTTTTGCAGATATATTCTTAAAGTTTTAAAAATTTTCAGTACTAGTCGATATATGACCGATATTACAAATATCGTCCGTACTGGCTGGTACAGTTTGAAATAAACTGGTACGGATCGATATTTAAATTTAATACATATGACCTTTTATTTTATACCGTTGTTTGACTGATATGATACGAGACGCAAAACCAGCTGGTATGGAATGAGATGTGGAATGAGATGCAAAACCCTAATATTTAGACACCGAATAATAGACACAGGCGAACAATTAAATAGAGGAGAGTAAGGGTATGTTTGGATGTGGGTGGAGGGATGGAAGGGAATGGAATGGAATGGCCAAATGACTCAGGCCATTGTTTGGGAGTCTATTTTAAAACAGGATGGAATGGCAATTGATGGCTTTGGAAGCCATCCTTTGCCATCCAAAATCCAACATTTTGTGACCTCCTAAATTGGGGGGTCAAGGATGGAATGACATGGCTTGCCTTCCAAACCATAATTTAATAACAAAAATATCCTAAAAAAATTAATAAAATTACAACCCCAGTCCAACAAAAACCTATGCGGCAACATGTTACTACGTCCATTGTGTTTCTCCTTCAACCGGCTTCTTCCATTGACGAACGTTTTTCTCCACAGCTACTAGGGTCATCTGCCTTCGTTCCATCAGGTAAGATGATTGTGCAAGATGATTGTTTGTGTCTTCGTTCCATCAGGTCCTGTTTGTGTAAGATGATTGTGCATGTTATCTTTTTCTACTTATATCGCTATTACTAAGATTGATGATTTGATGAGACTTCAAAGAATTGTGTTAGAATGGGGTAGCTTCTCGTTCTTATCAATTGTCATCTTTTTGGTTATATAAAGATAAAGGAGAAAATTTTCGTTAAGAGGAAAATCACGCTTATTTAGTTATTTACCAGCTGTTCTCCTTTTTCAACTTTACTTCAAGCAAAATTGTACGAAAATAATAATACCGAATCTCAGTATGCTGAATAAATGGTTTATTCAAATTGTGGAATAGCAAATCAAGGTTACTAAAGACTCTAGTTTCAACTTTAAAAGTGATTGGGTATTTCCAGGACACGAGTTTGTAAGGTGATTCCTTTTAACATCAAGCACTGGAGGAACATCAACGTTTTTTAGGTTAGGTAGGACGTAATTTGCTTGCTCAAACTATGGAATACTCGTCGATGGCGTTGTCATTTATTTGATGTGTGGAAGAGCAAGAAATACTTGACTATTTATTCAGATTATCATGTACAGAAGATTGTTGATTGGGATGGTTTTGTTGGGTCACTATCTATGCTTGCATATTTGTTATTTTTTGAAGTGATTTTGGCTATCTTTAGTTTAAGTTTTGCACCTATAATCTTACTGATTAGGCCATATTTTTTTGCACTTTGGAATAGATGGCAGATCAAAATATCATGCGCAAATACATCTTACTACGACATCTATTTATTATGTGTGTTATTCAAATAATCTGCTTGGCAGTTATATGGTATTTAACCCAAAAACAACA
>JAOQMQ010096543.1:0-15942 GCA_027563845.1 Erythroxylum subrotundum | reverse complement strand
TGCGCTTTCGGATGTCGGCATTTGTTTCCGTTCGTATCGAAACGTTTGTTTCGATTTGATTCCGTTTCGTTCCGCTTCGAAATTTGTCCTTTTGATTTCCGCTTTCCGCACTTTGTTTCGCATTTCGTTTTTCGTTTTTCGGTTGGGGTCCGGTTTTCAGATCGGGTCCCAACATCACCTATCACCAATTGGTTTTGGATTGAACTTCACTTGGACTTACATGTGGTTTAACTTTCCTTCTCGTGTGAGCCCGTAGGCCCATTGTAAATTCTAACATGGTATCAGAGTGGGTTGCTCTTATGTTAGTGATTAACACCTCCGAATGATAGATTATGTCACGTGTTAGACTCACACGTGAGGGGGTGTGTTGAGATATAAAGAGCGGGAGTTGTCCCATATTGGAGAAAGAGAGGAAAGTAAACTAACATATAAGTCTAGTGGGCTACTCCACCTATCACCAATTAGTTTTAGGATGAAATCTCACTTGGACTTACATGTGATTTAACTTTCCTTCTCGTATGGGCCCGTAGGCCTGTTGTAAATTCTAACACAATACATCATTTCTGCCTCCTTAGTTATGCTCATCAACGTAATACCTACCAAATTCTTTAATGCAATTTGGAAACTCCGCCAGGGGATCCTTTATTTCCCTACCTATTCATCCTAAACATGGAAATACTCAGTTCCATCATTCAACATAAAGTGCAGATCAATCTGAAATTCAAATACCACTTAAAATGTAAGAAGATTGCTCTTCTTAACCTTGGATTTGTTGATGACCTTCTTCTATTCTGTAGAGCTCAAATGTCTTCTGTCCATACCCTCGTGAAGGCATTGAATATCTTTAAAGGCTATTCTAGTCTGAATATTAATCTTCACAAGAGTCTTTTTATTCTCTCAAAAACGGCCTACGACATTCAACCTCCTATTGCACAAGCAACGGGTATGCAATGCACCAACCCTCTCATTATGTATCTAGGCCTTCTAGTAGCCACCAAGCACCTTAATTATCATGAAAACTTACCCCTTATAAAACATATTTAACGAGGACTGTCTTTATGGGTAAACAAAAAGCTCTCTTATGCAGGTAAACTCCAACTCATTAAATCTATGCTAAACTCCCTGCATATCTATTAGAGCTCCCATATTTTTCTTTCTCAAAGCATCTTCAAGACAATCGAGAGATTGTTTAAGAGGTTTTTGTGGTCACATCCAGATGGATCAAAAGGTCTAGCTAAAGTTTGATGGACTGACATCTGCTTACCCAAGGAGGAAGGAGGGCGGAACATATTTTCTCTCAAACTTACCAATCAAGCCCTGCTCCTCAAGCGATTATGGTGAATTTTGCTTGATAAATGATAAATGTGGTTATGCTGGCTACATTCTTATTTTCTTCAAGGGAGAATTATCTGACAAATGCATAAAAGGTCTTCCCATTTTCATTTTCTCAACCGGTTGTTAACATTGCGGGATATGGTTAAAGATGATATCACTAGTCCAAATTATATAGATATCCTCCATTGGAAGGGTCACCCCATCCATTCCCTCAATAACAAACCACCAAGGCGCTCCTGCGAAGGCGATGTCCAAAGGTAGGCTGGCATAAAATCATCTGGAACAAAGCACTCCCCCGCGACTTTCTTTTTGCCTTTGGCTAGTTATCCAAAATAGATTACTTGCAGCAGACCCCCTGTTTTATTTGCCAATCAACCGAGTTTGTCCAATGTGTCAGCTCCAAACAGAATCCCGAAATCATCTCTTTTTCACTTACTCTTTCAACATTTGCATATGGGACATGATTACGCATCTTTGTAAATGGAACACCCCTAGTTGCACAGTGTCAGACATCATAGATAATCTCTTAGCTAGAACAGCCCGGTCATTACATCGCCGACGACTCTTCATTCTTATTTTAGGGATATGTGTGTATAGCTTATAGCAGGAGTGTAATCAGCGGCGATTTGCTAATCATTGTTCCACTCAAGAGTCCATTTAGTCAAATATAATTCGATAACTACGTGAACTAGTAATGGTGAAGAACATCCACCAACAATGCCCAGTTGCTGCATTAACATCCCTCAATCTCTGACCACATGATACTTTTATTGCTTTCGTATGTAATTGATTATATTTAGACTTTATTCCCTAAACCTTCGTGTAAGGAGAGGACATGGTTTACTCTTTACTTTTTTGTCAGTCTTGTAATTCTTTCAATTATTTTCTATTAATTCCATTTCAATTTTAATAATAATAATAAAATGCTAAATAAGGAACAAAGATTAATAAATTTATTATATTAATCAAGAAAATAATTTTATTTATTATTTATTAATTCATTAAATAATTAATATTATTTTATTTATTTATCAAATTTATCTTAAATTTCTTATTCAATATTAGTAAAAATATGAACTATAAGAAATTAAGAATAAAATTTAAAATTTTATCCTAAAATATTACTTGTTAATTAAAATAGAGAAATTTTTAATTTTAATAAAATGAAATTTTGATTAAAAATGAATTTTTAGTATGAATTTTTATTTTTAGTTTTGGTGAGCAAATTAAAGATTAAAAATAGAATTATTAAATAATTTTATTTTAGAAATTTAAATTTTTAAAGTACTCTTAATAGTAAATATTAATTAATCAAATTATGACTAGCATAATTGGTATCAATAATTAATATTATATAATCAAATAAATTTTATTTAATTAATAATGAAATGTTAAAAAAGAACTTAATTGATGTCGTGGGTCGATCCATCCGAAAATAGAAATACGGGAGATGACCGATGCATGAAAACCAGACTTCCAGAACAACACAAATTAATTCATCAGACATACATCATCAGCTCCACCCTGCAGGGATTCACGCGCAGAATGCAATGATACACGAAATTAAGTCAGAATTGGATTATCATGGTAGATTAGGTTGCAAGACAAGGTCGGTTGACATTAATAACTTGTCTTTTAGGTCTTTGGTGTAATTCTTCAAATTAATTAAACGAAGGAGCGGGTTCGGGCTCCAGGTGATGTGGACAATAGCTAGACAGACAAAAAGCTTAAAATTTCGAATCCATGGTTCAGGAGAGCCCCGGTGATCCATAGCTTGAGATTTGGCAAACTCATAACCACCTCACTTTCTTGTGCCTGTTAATGGAAGAATAAACCAACAGTCAACAGAATTTTCAAAGGAAGAGATGCTTTAAAACAAAGACGAAAGTGAAGCTCACGTTTAGAGTAAATGTAAACACAAATCTGTCAGAAGCCGTGGCCAAGGTAGAGCTTTGTAAGTCGAAGTTTGTCAGGGACTCCAGAGCACAACAAAGCGAGATTGTAACTCCTTCTCCCTTGTTGCATACCAATCTCACATAAAACACACTTTCTTCCAGTTGAAACACCTCCATCTGTAAAAATTAAGACAACATTTCAAAACTGTTCAATTAAACTGGTCTTCTCCAATTAGTGCTCTTAATTTCCCTTTTGATATGCCGAAAAGTTTAAAGGGTCTACTAGCATTTGAATTCTAGTAGGATTGGAGACTTCTAGCTCCTCCATTCAAATTAGCGAGGCCAACAGTAATGTTCAGGACTAGTTCATATCTTATACGTTCTGATAAGACACCTTGTCAAATTATAAGCATGGAAATTAAGAGCCGTCTTGAGTGTAATAATATAAACCTGAATGATCTTTTTGCACACTTGGTAGCCGTTGCTTCCAGTTAGAATTTTGTTTGTAGTTGTTGCTCCTCTGTATCTTTCTGAATCAGCTAAGGATGCTTCGAGACGGCTAATCTCATTCTTCAGTTTCTTTGCCTGACGTTGGAGATCTTGTACGTAAAACACTGCGTCTCCGATTATGGAGGCCTTGTCCATCTGCAGGATTTCACGGGAACGATGCTATTAGTTAGTCTTGATTGCTTTAGTCCTTAATGTCAACAAACTAGTGAAATGCTAAGAAGGGTAGTAATCATTAACGAAGCTAAACATTATTTAACGTCTAAATTAGCCTTAGAATATACCTTAGTTATATTAGGAACAAGTGACCGTAAGGCGTAAAGTTTCTCCTTCATCCGACCCCTTCTACTTCGCTCCGAAATCAAAGCTCTTGATCGATCAGGTTTTGTTTTACTACGTGGTGTTGTTGTCGTAGTCCCATTCGTTGTTCCTGAAGATTCTTCTTCATCACCACCATCTTCTTCTTCCCCACCATCTTCTTCTTCTCCTCCTTTCATGTCCTTAGGGAAACTTGGCAATGTCACTGTGGCAGGATTTGCATCAGACATCATAGTACTAGATGCATTAAAACCAAATGCATCTTCTGGGGTCTGACCAAACTCGTTTTCCACCAACAAGCCATCGAGAAGGTCACAATCGAAACCACTGAATTGGTCTTCATTTCCACCTCGAATTAAATCGATGAAATGATCAAAGTTGGCTTCGTCAATGAAGTCTTGTAACTCGTAATCACTAGTGGTGTTCACCAACCAATTCCCAGCAGATGCTTCAACAATCCTATTCATTATTGTTTCAGTTGGAAACTAAGAAGAGGATCTAGTTGGGAAGAGAATGATTAGACGTGTCTCGTTATAAATAGAAGGTGAGAAATATTGGTTTTTTATTATTAAATTTCAGGTATGAACGGAATAATAAGTCCGTGACGTTGGAATTACTATTAAACTATTAAGTGGCAGAGATTAGCACAACCAGGCTAAAATAATTGGAACTAGGTGACCGGTTTCCGACATACAATTTGACCTTTCTAATTTTCATATTCTACAATCCCACGACTTGTCTTGGGCTTGGCTGTATCTTAGATTCTCTTTGGTATTATGGGCTTGGCTGTATCTTTGGTATTAAATTATAGCTTTAAAGATAGAAACATAGCATCAGGAATATACCTGAAACGCGCTTCACTTGCGTTTCTCCCGTGAACGTAATAGTTTTTCTTTTTTATGTTACGTTCAATATATCTCAACCATCCTTCCTCTCATGTCCTGGATTTCTTTACCACTTCCCATGTCCAAGAATTCTCAAGCAGATTGACTTCTAAAATTTGGACTTTTCTACTTTTAGGTTAAATTAGTTGAATTTTTCTTGGACTAGACCTTCTACCCTTTCGTAAAAATGAGTACAAAACTATTAATCAAATTCTCATATATGCATCGATAGTTTTGCTTCAAGAATAACTTTTGCTTTGTTTCTGTCTAGTTCAATCCCTCTGTGATAGACTAAGAAATCTAGGAAATTTTCTACTTTTACTCCAGAAGTGCATTTGAAGGGATTTAACTTTAACTTGTGCATTATTATCCTTTAGAAGGCTTCTTTTAAATTCTGGACATGGTTCATACTCCTGTTTTATTTAACAACAATATAATCTATATAAATTTCAATTTACAACCTATTAGATCATGGAAGATAGAATTTATAGCCCTCTCATAAGTGACTCCTACATTCTTTAAGCCAAAAAGCATCACGATCCATTCAAATATTCATATCGATCTAGGACATCTGAAAGTTGTTTTTCAAATATCATCTTAGCTTTAAAAGTCTGATTATAACTAGAAAAATTATCCATAAAAGTAAGCAATGAATGCCTAGTCACTATATGAATTAAAGAATCTACAATTCACATCATGTACACATATTTGAGAATGAATGTATTCAAATCCTTGAGGCTAACATAGACTCTTATATAACTTGCCATCCTTCTTTACTATAGATACAATTAGCTAATGACTTAGTATATATGGATGGTCTAATGAAATCATCCTTATATAACTTTTCAATCTCTTCTTTAATATGTAATTTAACTTCTTTGAACTAACATCTAGGAGGTTGGAGGTAAGGACGAAATTCTAAATTTATAAAACTGTATTTTCTAACAACCTTTTACTCAACACTGACATCTTGGTATAGTCCTAAGTAAAATATCCTTGAATTCTTTCAGGGGCTTGACTAACTCCACTCTTATTTTTGGATCAAAATTCTTGTTAATAAACAACTCACGAAATTTTCCAGAATTACTTAAATTTACTTCCTCAAGCGGTTCTTGATTTTAGGGTCCCAAAATCGTCAATCTTATTATGAGCAATTTTCATAACCTCAACTTGACTCTCGCCCTCTACTGGGAATTCTTCTTCTTTAAATACTAGCTCGACATTTTCACACATTTTTAGTTCCTCGAAATTCTCCATGATTTGATGCATTTTGAATTTGACTTTTGCAATTCTCACTACTGCCACTTCCCTTTGTGAAAATCTACTTATTAGGTTCCTTTATAATTGAAACCTTCACCGACTGATTATTAGATATGATGAAAATTATTTTTACGAAGATTTATGATTTTAACCTCATCATTTCTTCATCCTTGTTTTTCAAACACTCTCTACGGGATAATTATTGAATTTGAACTGGCTTCACTTGATCTCTGTATAATTTTGCCTCCATTGCATCTACTTTAAAGCAGAAAGGCTAATAATTCACTCAAATAATTTCTACCTTGTTTCCTTTCCACAAGAGCAAAAGTTGATGACTTTTATAGGGCGAGTTTCTCCAAAGGTGGTGCCTTGCTTTTTCCAAACCTAGTGACAAATTTTTTCTATTGAATTATTCTCTTTAAAGTTTTAATTAATGGTATCAGATTCCTAAGATGCCTCACTCACTACCACTTATGATAGTTCAAGACCTAAGGTTTTACTACAATTCGAGGTTACCTGTGCTAAAAGCTTGAAATTTTGAGATTAGATCTTTGCATAAAGATTTGAGTGAATTATGTTTTATGATTTTGTCCTATAATCACTACTTTTTATTGGATTCTAGAAGTCCACTTATTCTCATTCTTATCATTAGTGTTCAAACTATAGTTGGGAACAAAAACACTTATACCTGAATTCAAAGTTAATGTTAAATCAAACTATAGTTGGGAACAAAAACATTTAAACATGAACTCAAAGCTAATGCTAATCTATCTTTCACAATCTTCAGGTTCCTTTTGACACTAACAAAAGACGTAGATCAAACTTAGTTGTATTAATTGTTAGATCACACTGTTTTTGCCTTTTTAGTTAGTTCTAGTTAGTTATCATTTATTAGCTAACTAATCATTCTTTATTTGTAAGTAGGATAATTAGTTACTCCATCTAACTCTGTATATAAACACTCTGTTGCCACATTTTTGAAATGAGAAGAATCATTTCACAAAATCTACATGGTATCAAAGCGTTTTTCTTCCGCTTGTCTTCTTTGATTTTTCTCCATTCTTTTTGAGCTGTCAATCATGGCAGATCCACTACCTTCTAGTCCCTATTATATACATCCTAATGAAAATCCTTCTCTTATTCTTGTTGACCCACCTCTTTCAAGTTCTAATTATCATACTTGGTGCCGCGCGATGAAGATGGCTCTCCTTTCTAAAAACAAGCTTAAGTTTGTTGATGGATCCATCACTGCTCCTCCAACTACAGATCTGATGTTTCCACACTGGGAACGCTGTAATAATCTGGTACTCTCTTGGCTACAACGCTCTATCTCTCCTTCGATCACTAATTCCATTCTCTGGATAGATCATGCTTCTGATATCTGGATTGATTTACGTGAACGGTTTTCGCAAGTTGACATTTATCGCATCTCAGATTTGTATGATGAAATTAGTTCCTTCAAGCAGAATGATCAATCCGTTACAGATTATTTTACTGCTCTGAAAGTTTTATGGGATGAGTTATTGCAGTTTCGCCCTCTACTTGTTTGTTCATGTGTCATTCCTTGTTCCTGTGGTGCCATGGTTCAGATCAAGAAATATCATGATCAGGATTATATCATTCATTTTTTGAAAGGTCTTTCTCCTTCTTATGCTGCTGTTAGATCTCAGATTATGTTAATGGATCCCCTGCCTACTTTGAACAAAGTTTTCTCAATGGTAATTCAACATGAAAGACAGATCACCGAGGTCTCTTCTCCAATTTTTGTTGGTAATTCTGTTAGACACAACTCATCTTCATATTCTCGATCCCCTGCTTCTTCTGGCTCAGGCACTTCTACTGCATCTGGTAATTCTTCATCATCTATTGATACACGGTTTTGCACTTTTTGTCAAAGGCCGGGTCATACTGTTGAGACTTGCTATCGGAAGAATGGATTTCCAGTTGGATACAAATCTCGAGGGTCATATTCTCGAGCTCACAATGTCTTTGTTGAGGATCCGCATGACTCTTCTCCTATTGAACCAATGGAGGCCTCATCGGTTGTTAAATCTAACAATTCAACTGTTAATTTGACTCAAGAGCAATACAATCAGCTTCTTACTTTACTCAATCACACTAACCTCTCCACCACCTCCCCTTCTCCACATGTTACCAATCAAGTAATGTCCGTTCCCTCATCTTCATCTCTTACACTTCATCAAGAAGGTACCTCCTCTACCTTTCTTTCTCCTTTTACACCTACATCATGGATTGTTGACACTGGTGCTACTGACCATATCACAAATTGTTTGCATGCTTTTGCCGTTTATAAACAAATTTCCCCTGTTACAGTCACTTTGCTTGATGGTACTAAAGTACTTGCTTCACTTTCTGGTACTATTTTCTTTAGTGCTGAATTTTATCTCACTGATGTGCTTTATATTCCCTCTTTTGCTTTTAATTTACTCTCTGTTACACGTCTCACCTCTTGTTTGCCCTGTGTTCTTCATTTTCATCTTTCCACTTGTTCTATACAGGCTCTACACATGAGGAAGATGATTGGTACAGCTAGAGTTTTTCGTGGCTTATACATACTGGATCTTCCGCCAAAATCCTTTCCCATTTCTGCAGCTTTGTCTTCCACCTCCACTGCAACTCCTTGGCATCAACTCCTTGGACATGTTTCTGATTCTCGTTTACATCTTTTTAAAGCTTATATACCCTCTTTACCTTTATCAAACAATGAAGCCTGTGATGCTTGTCATTTAGCTAAACAAAGAAAGTTACCTTTTCCTGTCAGCTACACTACAACTACTCATCTTTTTGAACTCGTTCATGTTGACATTTGGGAACCAAATTCTATTATTTCAATTCATGGTCATCGTTATTTTTTAACAATTGTTGACGATTTCAGCAGATACACTTGGATCATTTTAATGAAACACAAATCTGACGCAAGACAACATGTTCAAAAAAATTTCTCCTTGGTTGATACACAATTTCACATGTCAATAAAAACCTTACGATCTGATAATGGGCCTGAATTTGATATGCCCAACTTTTACGCCTCCAAAGGCACTCTTCATCAAACTTCATGTGTTGAAACCTTTGAACAAAATGGTCTAGTGGAACGAAAGCACCAACATATTTTAAACATCTCTCGCGCCCTTCTTTTTCATGCTTCCGTCCCTAAGTTTTTCTGGGGCTATGCTGTTCTTCATGCCACTCATCTTATCAACCGTACCCCTACCCCTTTGCTCAACAATAAAACACCTTTTGAATTACTTTATCATTCACCACCTGATTTTTCCCAGTTTCGTGTTTTTGGCTGTCTAGCCTATGCAACTACCCTTGTCGCTCACCGTCACAAATTTGACCCCCGTGCCCGTAAGTGTATCTTTCTTGGTTTTAAACCTAATGTCAAAGGCTATCATTTATTTGACACTGTCACCAGAACCATTTTTGTTTCCCGACATGTAACCTTTTATGAACACATCTATCCTTTCTCTAATCCCACTAAACCGACCACCACAATTCCTCAAATCTTTGAACCCTCAATTTTCTATGATTCGTCCATTGATGTACCACTGCCCACTACTCAACCCTCTTCTTCTGATCCTCCCCCCCCCCCTCCTCTCGTCCTGTTCGCGCTCGTCGACCACCATCTTACCTTCAAGACTACCACTGCTCTACTGATGTCACCGATCATCTTCCAGGTACGTCTCCTCGCTCTCTTTCTTCTGTTGTTTCTTATCATCACTTATCTCCTGCCCATTTGCGTTACACTTTAGCTATCTCTGCCATCCCTGAACCTAAAACATACAAACAAGCCATTCAACATGAATCTTGGCGTAAGGCTATGAAAGCTGAAATCCTTGCTCTTGAACAAAATAACACTTGGGTTGTTACTGATTTACCACCTGGTAAATCCCCAATTGGTTGTAAATGGGTTTTTCGAGTCAAACACAAGGCCGATGGTTCAATCGAGAGATACAAGGCTCGATTGGTTGCCAAGGGTTACACACAAACTGAAGGTGTTGATTTCTTTGATACATTTTCTCCTGTGTGTAAGATGACTACGGTTCGATTGCTTCTTGCCTTGGCGACTTCTCACAATTGGCACCTCCAGCAGCTTGATGTTGATAATGCTTTTCTTCATGGTGACTTACATGAGGAAGTATACATGCTCTTGCCGCCTGGTTTTGAACATGACGATAAAACAAAGGTCTGCAAGTTACAAAAATCTCTCTAAGACCTCAAGCAGACCTCAAGTAGGCAAGTGGCTCAATGGTGAGAGGCGTCCACTTAAGTGGAACAAAACCTTGAGGTCTTGGGTTCGAGTGCTAGAAACTCCCCAAGACCAAAGAGGACAATACTGATTAAGGTTGTGGTGCCGCGGTATCACCCGCAAACACACGTCGGGGTATCACCCCCAAACACCAAAAGGTGGGGTATGGGGCCCAACAGCAATGGTTTGCCAAACTTACGACAGCCCTTCTTGCTCTTGATTACAATCAATCTGCCTCGGACCATTCTTTGTTTATCAAAAAGAATGGTGATTCAATTACCTCTCTGTTAATCTACGTGGATGATGTCATACTTGCTGGGAATGATCTTCATGAAATCAATTCAGTCAAAGCATCCTTGGATTCTGCCTTCAAAATCAAAGATCTGGGAACTCTAAAATTTTTCCTTGGCCTTGAAGTTGCAAGGAGTTCTACTGGTTTACATCTTTACCAGAGGAAATACACACTTGATCTTTTATAGGACTATGGCTTCACTGATTGCAAACCAGTATCCACTCCTATCACTACCAAATCCAGCCTCAAGCTTCGCGAAGATGCCACTGAGTTGCTTCCTGATTCTACATCTTACCGGCAACTTGTTGGCAAGTTATTGTATCTCACTTCCACTCGACCAGATATCACCTTTGCGGTTCAACAACTTAGTCAGTTCCTTGATAAGCCTACCTTCACTCATTTACAAGCTGCACATAGAGTTCTCCGATACCTCAAAGGATGCCCCGGCCTAGGTTTGTTCTTCTCTGCCTCTTCCTCCATGACTCTACAAGCTTTTAGTGACAGTGATTGGGCCGGCTGTCCCGATACACGTCGATCAATTACTGGTTTTTGTGTCTTCTATGGCAATTCCCTTATCAGCTAGAAAGTTAAAAAGCAGACCACAATTTCTCGATCTTCTTCAGAGGCAGAGTATAGAGCTCTCGCAACAACCATCTGTGAAATCCAATGGTTACATTTTCTTCTTGCCGATCTTCATCAACCTCCATCTTCCGCAACAGCCGTGTTTTGTGACAACAATTCAGCTTTACAACTCACTGCCAATCCCATCTTTCATGAAAGAACAAAGCACATCGAATTGGATTGCCATCTTGTGCGAGAAAAAGTCAAAACTGGTCTTGTGCATCTCATGCCTTGCTCGTCACGCCATTAATTAGCCGATGTCTTCACCAAATCTTTGGCAGCTACACCTTTCCATTCCAATATTGCCAAGCTGGGATTGCTCACCATCCACAATCTAGCTTGAGGGGGGCTGTTAGATCACACTGTTTTTGCCTTTTTAGTTAGTTCTAGTTAGTTATCATTTATTAGCTAACTAATCATTCTTTATTTGTAATTAGGATAATTAGTTACTCCATCTAACTCTGTATATAAACACTCTGTTTCCACATTTTTGAAATGAGAAGAATCATTTCACAAAATCTACATTAATAGTTGCAACTAGAGGAAATGGATCTACATTTATCAACATAGTTTGGTTAACTTTAGTAAACAACATAATTCTCTTGTTGATTTAAACTTGGATAACATTCTTAGATCCCGGTTATGAATTTGTTGGATGACTCAATATATTATGGCACTTATAGTAATCCCTCCTTACGATTTCTTCACTTGTGGGAATCCTTATAATCTGGTGGTAAAGTAATGAATTTTTGCTGCTTCAAAAAAGTTAAAGATTTCACCTATTTTGGAGGTGTAAAAAATGTATTGAATATGAGTAGCTAGTACTTGTATTTTCCTTTTGTTTCAAGAGATTTCTTCTTTAGAGTGGAACAAATACCAGTTACAGAGATATTAACTTCAGCCATTACTGAATCATATGAAATTATTTTAATAAAAAAATTCCGATTGAATTGTTTCTTTGATGTCTTTCCTCTTTAAGAATTTTTTTGTATTCAAATACTTTTGCTTCTAATTAATAAAAATCAGAGAATTTCATACCTTGAAATTTTTCATAAAGTTCAATTTGGAGGCCCTTTTGAACTAACTTCACGTACTCAATCTCTAGGAGTATAATTTGACCTCGACTTCTCATATTCCTAAATCGAGTGATGAACTTGTCCACCTTCTTGCCACTTTTAGATAATTCAACTATACGGAATTTAGGTTCAATGTGGAAAAACTGAGTATGAATTAGTCTTTCCATTTCAGTCCATGAAAGGATAGAATTCTTGAGCAACAAAGAACTCTAGGAGAAAAATATGTCTATTAATGAATTTGGAAATAGTGTAAAATTGAAATTATTAAAAATTTCATAATTAGTGAACTCACTATATTGAATAGTGAATCTAGCAATGTGCTCCATAGTTGATGATCATCTTCACTAGAAAATAAATTAAATTCAAGAAATTTATAGCCACCATTATAAGGATTTTCCTAGTCAATATGATCCAAATAAGGCTTATAAAATTTCAGGTTGTCAACCTGCCTCAAGCTAGACCTATGTAGTTCTTGAACATCTTCTTTAACAACTTTCATATCAACATGAAGTCTCATTTGTGGAGAAGCAATAACATGATTTATTTATACTTACAGGTTGTCCGCTAAGCTATAATTTGGTCCATTAGCTTCAACTTTAAAACAAAATCCATATCTATCAAGAGCTTGAGGCCTGACAATCTAATAGCTATTTTCAGAACTAATGTGCACATGTGCAATAGGATTATTCTCTCTTTTATGAGCAGGAACATATCATTATTCTACAAAAAGAAGAAGATAGAAGGAGACTATACTCATCAACTTCCTTTGAGTTTGATGTAGGATACCCTCCAAGCCTTTCAGAGATCTATCTTACTAGAGATGAAAATTTCGTCCTAGGGACTTGTATTAGAGCGGTAGAAAGTTTCTCCACTTTTTTTTTCAATATTTTGATTGCTTCAGTTGGAGAGGTTGAATTGGACTTCAGTTATAGAATTTCATTTGTATGAACATCATTTCATGTTAATATTTAGAGTGATTTTGAATCCTTGCCATATTTCTTTCCTTATTTGGGATCTTGGGTTTTGCCAATTGGAAAGAGTTGTAACAAATCCATTGCTTCCTACTTTAACTTATACTTTGGCTATCTCTTTTTGTTTAACAACTTTGACCTTTTTTGATTAAATTCTAATAACTAATATATCCTTCCCTTCTAATTGAAATTACATTGTGAGATTAGCAAAATCTCAAATTAAATAATTCGTCCTAAGTGCTCACAACCATTAGGCATGCACCCAAAGTTGCATCATCCCCATACTCGAATGTGAAAATTTCAACTTTAAATTCATGTTATGGAAGCCTAATTATGAGTCCAAGTATTTTTGTCATGCATTTCAGTTGTTCTCCATTAGCGATGATTGCGTTCCTTGATTTGACATAAGCCCAAACTTTTGAATTAGTGATTTACTTGTGAAATTGTGCATGCTACTTGAACCAGTAAGTATGGTGATTGGCTGTCTTTTAATCTTTGTATATACATGTATGGTTTCAGGTGCTTGGACCCCGCTAATAGCATGAAGTGTGGTTTGGGTAAGTGTAGATGGGAGGATTAATGGGAGGAGGTTATTATTTAAATACGATAAAAGATAACCATTTTGCTAGATGGGAGAATTAATGGGAGGAGTTTATTATTACTTTCATTATTATTTAAATGCGATAAAAGATAACCATTTTGCCTAACATTTTGAACACTGTCTAACTAATTGATAGTATATAGGTATTTTATTTGTTATTTACTACGGTTGACTACTTCAGTCAAACAATATTATTCGTATTGTTACGGCTATTGCTAACAACTTCCACACATTGTTTTGGCACATAACATAGAGAGATAATTGAAGGATATCTCTCAAGCTATATTTGATTGAGAGTTTATTATTGGAATAGAACGAAACAAAATAAAATGAAATGAAATATTATTTTATCTTTTAAAAGAAGAATTTATAATAGAATGGAATGGAATGAAATGAGATGAAAGAAGAAGGTTTTGTATTTATCGCGATCTGTCCAAAACAATAAAAATAATAAATCTCCGATTTAGAAAGTTTAGGATGGAATGTAAAATAATAAACAACTTTTTACTATATTACATTATAAATACTTCTTCTAAATAACATTTCACTATATTTCATTATGAACTATTTATCAAAAAAGAAATTTTAATATGAACTCTTTTAATCTCTTAAACAATAATTTTTTAATATTAAATTAATTCCGTTATAAACTATTAAGTTCACTATATTCTATTTGATTAGAGGGAATATAATTAAAAACTTTATGTCCTATGAAAGCATAGTAAAAGTGAAGAGCCTCTGACTCCACATAGCTATCACTATCAGTTAATCGCCGTGCGAAAAGCAGCAGTCGTGTGAATGCATGTAGTGTTGAATAGGTCAAACTATATTGGGCATTAAGGTTAATTGTTATTTTATACACGGTATGGGTATCCCCTTTTGTTCGGTTTCTTGAATGAGTTATTTATTTTGTTAACGTCATTCCAGCTGTCACTAGGTTGGTTGGAGAATGGCAACGGTGAGAAGGTTTTTTTTTTTAGAGGGAAAGAAACAACACAAATTACACAGCTAATTTAGGGAAGCACATTCCCGATTTATCCTCAAAGAAGAAAGGTTAGCATCCGAAAGGTACAGAATTGTAATAGGTCACCCAACATCAAAATGAACTGCCTGAGAGATGGACAGGTGTAGTGTTTAACGAGAGGAATGTATATATAATATTTCAGAACTAGGTGTGAACGGAATCGTAACACAGCTTCTGACGCTGCATTTCCCAATATTAATATGTGAAGCGTTAACTAAAAGTAACTACCGACTTAGCTGCTTACTACATGATGGTGGAATAATTTGGTCTTACATCCTTTTCACTGGGTCAGCCCCTATTCATGCTGCTTTTGTTTGTTTTTTTTTTTTGGTAGCTTGTATTCTTTTGCTGCTTTAATATATTAATAATAATTTGATGCTGT
The DNA here is from genome assembly GCA_027563845.1 of Erythroxylum subrotundum. NCBI lineage: Eukaryota > Viridiplantae > Streptophyta > Magnoliopsida > Malpighiales > Erythroxylaceae > Erythroxylum > Erythroxylum subrotundum. Next base: position 506 of record JAOQMQ010096543.1, on the reverse strand, counting down.
TAAAAAAATATTTTATACAATTATTTGTAAAGAAAAGTTACCATAGACTTACTGGTCGATCGGGCCTCGTAGTGGGTACTCTTTAGAATAAGATTCTTTGTACGTATAATTTTGTTAACTCTAATTCAGACGATCTTATTTATACATTTCTTTTAATCCGGCGTATTTATTTAGATGATACGGAAACATAAGATTTGATCCCGTACTTCTCAGTTGAGAATAGGCTTATGTAGCCCATCGTAGGCTGCTAGTTTCGATTTCCTCACCAATTTGATAAGAACCCCCACCAACTACTTTAAAAAATTGATCTAGCTAAAAAGTTTCAATGATTAAAAAGTAGACATTGGGATCATTCCGACGTTGAATGGGAGTGCAGTTTTATAGTAAGCAAAAGGGAACGTGGCGTACACAATTGTAACCCTGCGTATAGTTAGCGTCTGCAGCAGGTAGGGACAGGACGAGACGGGACAGAGTTGGACGGGACAGGACAAGAACTGAAGACAGTG